>CM050921.1:21593823-21623147 GCA_027742785.1 Vigna reflexopilosa
GAAGACTTTGATGATAAGCCGTTTAGTGCAAGTGAAGATCCATTTCAAAGCACACCGGTTCAACATCACGAACAAACCCCGGGGTGTGAAGGTCAGGATGAAGTAAATCAAAGCACAATGTACGATAGAATGAAGGCGGCACCACGAAGAAAGATGAAGAGTAGGGCGAATAAAACTCCATTTACAGCAGAGGGTAGAAGAAAAAAATGAGTACTTCATTATGTTGTAGTTAAACTTTTATGTTAACAACCTTACAAACATTTACTTTTTGGCATTAATTTTAAGGAAATTGGATTGTATGAAAGTGCTTTATTTACATTGATTTCTGCATAAAAAAGTGTTAGGCAGGTTTGTGAATTTTGTTTGGCAATGATCTTCAAATTTGCCTATTATGTTATAATTTCTGTTTCATTTATTGAACTTATTGGATAAGTTTGGCAATGATCTTCAAATTTGCCTAGTATATGGATGTACATGCCTAAGGGAGAATTATTGTTAGCACTCAATGTGTAGTATTAGACCTTGGAAAAACAGTGGGCAGGAATTAGGCTGACTTATTGGACGTAGAGGGCATCTTTCATTCTGCAACTTGTTTTTTTTAAACTTCAGGGTGCTGGAAAAACAGTGGGAGCAATGGCCCAGTAAGTGGGTAGTTTAGGCAGACTTTTGGGACATAGAGGACATCTTGCAATGAAGCACTTGTTTTGAACTCCCCACGTAATTGTTAACGAATTATATGGAATGAAATTTATTAATTATCATTTAACAAGACATTTATATCGAATTTCATGTCCAAGAAAACATTCTGGTTTAAAGTGATGGTGCTGGAAAAACAGTGGGAGCAATGGCACAGTAAGTGGGTAGTTTAGGCAGACCTTTGGGACGCAGAGGGCATCTTGCAATCAAGCACTTGTTTTGAACTCCCCACGTAATTGTTAACGAATTATATGGAATGAAATTCATTAATTATCATTTAACAAGACATTTATATCGAAGTCCATGTCCAAGAAAACATTCTGGTTTAAAGTGATGGTGCTGGAAAAACAGTGGGAGCAATGGCCCAGTAAGTGGGTAGTTTAGGCAGACTTTTGGGACGCAGAGGGCATCTTGCAATGAAGCCCTTGTTTTGAACTCCCCACGTAATTGTTAACGAATTATATGGAATGAAATTCATTAATTATCATTTAACAAGACATTTATATCGAAGTCCATGTCCAAGAAAACATTCTGGTTTAAAGTGATGGTGCTGGAAAAATAGTGGGAGCAATGGCACAGTAAGTGGGTAGTTTAGGCAGACTTTTGGGACGCAGAGGGCATCTTGCAATCAAGCACTTGTTTTGAACTCCCCACGTAATTGTTAACGAATTATATGGAATGAAATTCATTAATTATCATTTTACAAGACATTTATATCGAAGTCCATGTCCAAGAAAACATTCTGGTTTAAAGTGATGGTGCTGGAAAAACTGTGGGAGCAATGGCCCAGTAAGTGGGTAGTTTAGGCAAACTTTTGGGACGCAGAGGGCATCTTGCAATGAAGCACTTGTTTTGAACTCCCCACGTAATTGGTAACGAATTATATGGAATGAAATTCATTCATTATCATTTAACAAGACATTTATATCAAAGTCCATGTCCAAGAAAACATTCTGGTTTAAAGTGATGGTGCTGGAAAAACAGTGGTAGCAATGGCACAGTAAGTGGGTAGTTTAGGCAGACTTTTGGGACGCAGAGGGCATCTTTGATTGTGCCACTTATTTTGAAATGCATATTTTAAGTGAAAAATAATCCCTTGTAAATAGCACCTTAAACAGATATTATGAAATACAAATCCTGGACATTATGCAACAAAGATCGTACACAAATAATACTGCAAATTTTGCAAAAAATATCGTACACGAATGTAAGACAATCATCATTCTAATGTTCAAATTGCATTAGTAAGAAATGTTAACAATATGTTTCTTTCAAAAGAATCTAATACTTGAACTATATATATTGCAAGACTTATTTGCGCCCCACATTATCAGGATCAGAAACATATTTCTCCCTAATTTGTTGCAGTTCCTCCTAAAAACAAAAAAATGCACACAAAATTAATCATATGACCAAGTTCAATACAAGATATAAATAACTAAATATTTCTATTGCATACACTATTGTAATTGGGCATTGATTTCCCTTTGTATTGATTTCCCTTGTTATACAAAATTACATCTTAAATCAAACATGATATTACCTTCCGTATCATTCATGGCTATACAAAAATAATTAAAAATCAAACTTTATTTTAATGAAACAATGACGACATGAAGGGACATACCCTAATTTTGGTTCATTTCCAAAAGTCCATCACCTAAAGGTGTGTATAAGTACATTGTGACAAGTCCTCATTATCATTATTGTAGTGTGCAGATGTCAATAAGGACATGAATCCCGATTGTGAAACTTGAGATTCAACTATCTGCTGACTTCCAAGGTCCTCAACATTATGGATGTCTGTATCATGACAAGTAGTTCTTTCCTGTAATAAAAGTATTAGTGAAGGATTTCATAACCATATAGTAATAGTAAAAGACATTAAATGACAGCTATGTGTACCACTCACACTATGATTCGTTGTATGTTTATTTTTAGCACGTTGGGAGTTTTTCTTTTTTGTTATTTTTTCAACCGTTGATTGCAATCTTTTTGTTCGTGGTCGCCCTTTGCGTTTCACAGAGACAGGACTGCGAACAATCAAGCCATCAACTTCACAAGCTGGTCGACCTTCTTGACTAGAAGGGGGATGTGCATGCATGTCAGATCCATCATCGTTGGACAACGTCAATGTGGCCGATGTTCTAACCCCTAAACTTCTCCCTATTGAGTTCAAATCACAAAGCAACTTCTTGGAAGCAGTCTCAGAATGACATGCCTCCTCCGCGATGTCATAGAAACACTTACACAAAGTTTGGTACCTTTGCATCTTAGGTTCTTGAGTGTGGTTGTTGTAAGATGCTTTAATCAAAGTGTGTCTTCTACGTACATTTCTGCTCCACCGTCGTAAAACATATTTTGTTGGTACATTACGCACATCCTCCTGACCTAGGACCAATAAGCAATGTTGACACAAGATTCCTCTAAACTCAAAAAGTTGACAACTGCAATGAATGTTGGTTGTGAGAGGATCATAATCGACAACATAAAATTTTGATCCACATTGCCCCTCCCAGATAAACTCTTCTTTCACATTGTACGTAGTCGTACAACCCTGTTTAGACATATTCTTAATAAAACAATTCATCCTTGAGCGGAATTCCTTTTGAACTTCCATAAATTTGGCGTGTGTGTACTCCATTTGATATTGTCTTTCAATAAGAGATTGAGATCCACATGGTAGTGTGGAATTCAATGAGGCAAAATCAGCTTCAGTTTCTTTTTGGGCCTTTTGTCGTAGGGCATTTTCGTACTGAAGGACAAATTGTTGAAGTGTTGTGGTTGAATTTATAAATCCATCGAAGAAGGCATTCATGCCCTCACTTCTTTGGGTTGTTGACATTCCTGCCCAAAAATGATGTTTCATATAACACGGAACCCATCTCTCTCTTTCTTCAAACAATGAACTTAGCCATTCGTTCTTCTCTAACCCGTGGCATGTGATTAAATTTCCCCATCCTAACTCAAAGTCGTCCGGAGTTACTGACTCATACACAAGAGTCTTTAGTTGATTTTTTATGACTCCATAATTTTTGTACGATTGCAATTTTTCTGGTATTTTCTTCATTATGTGCCACAAACACCAACGATGACTTGTGTTTGGAAACACAACTTTTATGGCATTGGACATTGCCTTACATTGGTCTGTGACGATACCAATTGGAGGCTTGTTAGACATACATCTTAGCCAACATGTAAACAGCCATGTGAATGTTGATGTGTCCTCAGCGGAAATCAAAGCACAACCAAGTAATATCGAATGACCATGATGATTAACCCCAACGAATGGTGCAAACGGCATGTCATATTTGTTTGTTAGGTAGGTTGTGTCGAATGAGACGACATCACCAAAATCTACACAAGCTGCACGACTGCGTGCATCAGCCCAAAACACACTACAAATGCGGTTTTGGTCATCCATTTCCATTTCAAAGAAGAATTCGTTGTTTAATTCTCTCATTGTTGAAAAGTATTTTAAAAGTGCCTGCCCATCTCCATCCTTACAAAAACTCCTTCGTTGGTGCCCAATATAATTTCTTGCATCACGTTGCATGAACTGTATGTTTTCATATCCACCAGCATCATTAACCAAAGATATGAAACTTTTGTTAATGCGCACACCAGCATCATCATTCATGCTAAGAGTGTGCTTCGCATGCATATTAAGTTTTCGATTACCACGGATAAGGTTTGAGTTCTTTGGACACATGTCATGGTTGTGTTCGGTTACAACTGTCCCTACATACCATATTCCTTCTTTAAGAGAAACTGTTATTCCAGCAGGGCATTCGTTTCTTTGGCTGGGCTGGGTTTTCAACTCTGGAGAATGGAGAAATGTACTTCCCTTGCCGAGAACACACTAATTTCATAAACGTCAATTCATTGTTGTTATTTTTTTTTGAGCTCCTTATCCGAACAGCAAAACCACAACTGACAGCATAGTTTCTATAAAAACTTTTCACCTGTTCTATTGTATCGAAAGACATCTGCAATTTCGGAACATTATTGTCAATATTATCCATGTAATCACTGTTGACCTCAGAAGAAGGAACTGCTTCCAAGTCCACTGCTTCCATATTTTGTAACATGGACATGAAAATCGTAATATCCTACTGCATAATGTCATGTATATGTAAGTTACTGAATTTTTCATCTCTACATACAACAAAAATGTGAACGTTTTAATTTAATATTGTCATATATGAACACAATTGTTTAATCGACAAGATTAATAAAAATCATAAAACATCTTACTTGAACAATGAAAGAATTAAAATAAAATGACAAATAATTACAACATTTGTAAAACTATTTTACAATATATAATCTTTATGGAAAATCAGAAATCTCAAATTAACATATTATTGCAAGAGTTTCTCCTGACTCTTTATGCAAATGTTCCTCAATAGATAATCATCTTAATATGTGGATTACAAATATTTTTTTAGACCACAAAAATTTAAAAATAAAAACTAAGAAATGAATGTAGAAATACCTTACCAAGAAGAAACGAGTTTTAAGCGTACCTGAAATAAATGTTGTATCAGATGGTAGGAAGTTCGAACTGCCAACTTGCTGCCTATTCAATGCACTTCATTAACTTCCCAACGACGAACCTCCAACTTCCTTTCTTTCTCCAGAATGAGAGGTGGAAGGTACTTCATTACTGGGATGAAATACCTGACCTTGCTTTTGGTTTTGCATTTGCCCGCATTAAATGGGAGTAAATGATTGTCATTGGGTTAGGCGGTTCATTAGACATGGAATAGCATTCAATGCATGACAAAGGCAATAAAGTGATTCAGTTTGATTAGACAACAATATTATATTGTAATATAATATTCAATTATTTCTTTTGAGTCTTTTACACGTTACAGTGTCATAAAGACAAGGTATCACCTTTTTATGACCATTTACTCATTTAAAATAAATTTTTATTAATAAATTGCTCTATAAATTAACGTCTTGTAACTCACGGTCACTGAACCATTGACATTGAAATTGAATTAAACGTCAACTACAATAACTTGGTGTTGACTTTTTGACTTTATACAGAAGTTTTTTTCCTTGTTTGTTATTGTCCGCAGTTTCAACTAATTTGTTTTTTTATTTCAATTTTCTGCAAATGACGCAGTTTGGAAACATGGACGCATGGCAGGGACTTGATGTAGACCACATTGATCTTGAAGCTTTCTTACAAAGATGCAACTCTAATGAAACGTTGATTCCAGGACCTGCTGGAAATGTTCAAGCCGCAATGCTTAACAGGCAGACGGATGAACCCCAAAGTACGCAGGAGTTTGTTAACCAAATAGCAAAGGCAACATATGATCAGGATTTTAAATCAAATCCCTGGATTTGGGCTGAAATGTTCATTAAGCACCATGGTTGGTTTTCAATTTGCTTTTGAAATGTTTAAACTCCAATTAATAAAGGTCGTGAATAATAACACCACGTTTATTGTATGCAGGACTTGTAGAACATGGCAACATGGAGAACGTGACAAAGCTCGAATGCGGAAAGTCAATGGTTCGACTCCCATTTGTGGCATGCATTGTTAAAGAGTGTAGCCCAAATGGATTGGGTGACATGAAAATATCTGTTAAGGTACAAGTTTACTCCATCATATAATCCATAACATTTTCACCTCTAAACTTTTCCATTTTCAATATGGCCAGGACCCTAGTGCGACAGTGTCTGCTTCTTTGCACAAAAAAGTCCTTTTGCATCCCGAGTTTGGTCCGGATATAGGAGTTGGTGCTGTGTTGTTATTGCAAAGTGTAAAAAAAAATTTAATTTTAATTATAAAAATGTTACCCACACTGGATGACCTTAATGTATACCTTCATTAATATGTTATTCATGTTTGTCTCCATAGGTTGTTACATTCAGTCCTTTTCGAAGAACTTACTATTTGAACATAACTGTCCGCAATATGGTAAAGGTAATAGGTTTCAAAGCAATCACCAACTTCATCTTATCGTGTTTAACTTAAGTCCGACGTTAAGAGGAAATCTGTGTACACCAATATGTAGGTCTTCAAAGCAGACATTGGACCTCCAACTGACGAACTAGTGAGGGCTTTCTCCAAACCTCACGTTGCATGCGATCCATGTGACCATTCCAACAAGGACAACAAAGATGTTGGTCCATCCGAAAAGCCAACTACTTCTAGCTTCAACAATGCAACCACAACCCCAAAGGAAGATTAATGACGGGTTGAACAAAATGCTTATTTACTTATTTATTAGCTTCATTAGTTACCATTATTAGTATTAATATTTAATCATGTATTGAAATTTGTATTTTGAATATCAGTGCTATGTTTCTTTATTGAGCAAACCATTCCATATAGCTTCATTACGTCTCTGATGGTATTGCACTAAATTGTTGCACCAAAAACAATGAATTAATGGTGGTGACTTACTTTATAATTTTGGGTGGATGATACTGCCAACCAAACAACATTAATTACACAATAAAGTTATATACATTGTTGGTGGACCACAACCACAAAATTTAAGTCCATCTACTGCCATTCTTCACTATAAAATAGTTGTTTGTGTAATACACAGTACAAAGTTATAGTCATTGGTTTTAAACATCCACGAATGGATCCATGGGAGCAACTTTTTCTCAACGACACTGAAGTAAAAGCATGTTTAGATCGATAGAATGCAATGGAAAAAATAGAGGAACAGAATGCGTGCTCCACCAAAATCCTCGTTACAGCAAAGCCAGTGGTAGACAACAAAAAAATCCAGGAAATACTTGACAAACTTGTTCGCCCTTCGAACAAAGTTGCTTTGAAGGATATTGACGTCAAAGAATTTTCAAAAAACAACCAGACGAAGGATAAAACAGACAAAAAAAACTGCTCCTCCATACCCACAAAGACATGCATTATTCCAACTTCAGGTGGAAGGAAGGAATAATAAACGTTATTTAGGATAGTAATGTTTTTTTTTTGTTCATCTAGTATTGTGCAACACCTCCTATTACAATTTTCTTTTCATAAGTCCATTAATATATTTATGTAATTTGACTTCCTTTATTTTACTTTGTTATTATATACAAGGAAAAATAATTTTTAAAACTTATTTTGCTAGAACGAAAGTGCTAGCAAGGGCGTTATAGGTGGGTAGTTTAGGATAAGTTTCTGCACGAAGAGGGCAACAACCAATCTTTCATTTGTTTTGAAATCCTAACTTCCTTGTTAACGAAATATAATGATTAAAATTCACAAAGTATCATTCAATAACACATTTATATCCAATTGTATGCACAGGCAACGTTTTTTTGACAAATTATTTTGCTGGAACGAAAGTGGTAACAAGGGCGTTATAAGTGGGTAGTTTAGGATAAGTTTCTGCACGAAGAGGGCAACTACCAATCTTTCATTTGTTTTGAAATCCAAACTTCCTTGTTAACGAAATATAATGATTAAAATTCACAAAGTATCATTCAATAACACATTTATATCCAATTGTATGCACAAGCAACGTTTTTTTGAAAAATTATTTTGCTAGAACGAAGGTGGTAGCAAGGGCGTTATAAGTGGATAGTTTAGGATAAGTTTCTGCACGAAGAGGGCAACTACCAATCTTTCATTTGTTTTGAAATCCTAACTTCCTTGTTAACGAAATATAATGATTAAAATTCACAAAGTATCATTCAATAACACATTTATATCCAATTGTATGCACAGGCAACATTTTTTTGCAAAATTATTTTGCTGGAACGAAAGTGGTAGCAAGGGCATTATAAGTGGGTAGTTTAGGATAAGTTTCTGCACGAAGAGGGCAACTACCAATCTTTCATTTGTTTTGAAATCCTAACTTCCTTGTTAACGAAATATAATGATTAAAATTCACAAAGTATCATTCAATAACACATTTATATCCAATTGTATGCACAGGCAACGTTTTTTTGAAAAATTATTTTGCTGGAACGAAAGTGGTAGCAAGGGCGTTATAAGTGGGTAGTTTAGGATAAGTTTCTGCACGAAGAGGGCAACTACCAATCTTTCATTTGTTTTGAAATCCTAACTTCCTTGTTAACGAAATATAATGATTAAAATTCACAAAGTATCTTTCAATAACACATTTATATCCAATTGTATGCACATGCAACGTTTTTTTTAAAAATTATTTTGCTGGAACGAAAGTGGTAGCAAGGGCGTTATAAGTGGGTAGTTTAGGATAATTTTCTGCACGAAGAGGGCAACTACCAATCTTTCATTTGTTTTGAAATCCTAACTTCCTTGTTAACGAAATATAATGATTAAAATTCACAAAGTATCATTCAATAACATATTTATATCCAATTGTATGCACAGGCAACGTTTTTTTGAAAAATTATTTTGCTGGAACGAAAGTGGTAGTAAGGGCGTTAAAAGTGGGTAGTTTAGTATAAGTTTCTGCACGAAGAGGGAAACTACCAATCTTTCATTTGTTTTGAAATCCTAACTTCCTTGTTAACGAAATATAATGATTAAAATTCAGAAAGTATCATTCAATAACACATTTATATCCAATTGTATGCACAGGCAACGTTTTTTTGAAAAATTATTTTGCTGGAACGAAAGTGGTAGCAAGGGCGTTATAAGTGGGTAGTTTAGGATAAGTTTCTGCACGAAGAGGGCAACTACCAATCTTTCATTTGTTTTGAAATCCTAACTTCCTTGTTAACGAAATATAATGATTAAAATTCACAAAATATCATTCAATAACACATTTATATCCAATTGTATGCACAGGCAACGTTTTTTTGAAAAATTATTTTGCTGGAACGAAAGTGGTAGTAAGGGCGTTATAAGTGGGTAGTTTAGTATAAGTTTCTGCACGAAGAGGGCAACTACCAATCTTTCATTTCTTTTGAAATCCTAACTTCCTTGTTAACGAAATATAATGATTAAAATTCACAATGTATCATTCAATAACACATTTATATCCAATTGTATGCACAGGCAACATTTTTTTGAAAAATTATTTTGCTGGAACGAAAGTGGTAGCAAGGGCATTATAAGTGGGTAGTTTAGGATAAGTTTCTACACGAAGAGGGCAACTACCAATGTTTCATTTGTTTTGAAATCCTAACTTCCTTGTTAACGAAATATAATGATTAAAATTCACAAAGTGTCATTCAATGACACATTTATATCCAATTGTATGCACAGACAACGTTTTTTTTTAAATTATTTTGCTGGAACGAAAGTGGTAGCAAAGGCGTTATAAGTAGGTAGTTTAGGATAAGTTTCTGCACGAAGAGGGCAACTACCAATCTTTCATTTGTTTTGAAATCCTAACTTCCTTGTTAACGAAATATAATGATTAAATTTCACAAAGTATCATTCAATAACACATTTATATCCAATTGTATGCACAGGCAACGTTTTTTTGAAAAATTATTTTGCTGGAACGAAAGTGGTAGCAAGGGCATTATAAGTGGGTAGTTTAGGATAAGTTTCTACACGAAGAGGGCAACTACCAATGTTTCATTTGTTTTGAAATCCTAACTTCCTTGTTAACGAAATATAATGATTAAAATTCACAAAGTGTCATTCAATGACACATTTATATCCAATTGTATGCACAGACAACGTTTTTTTTTAAATTATTTTGCTGGAACGAAAGTGGTAGCAAAGGCGTTATAAGTAGGTAGTTTACGATAAGTTTCTGCACGAAGAGGGCAACTACCAATCTTTCATTTGTTTTGAAATCCTAACTTCCTTGTTAACGAAATATAATGATTAAAATTCACAAAGTATCATTCAATAACACATTTATATCCAATTGTATGCACAGGCAACATTTTTTTGAAAAATTATTTTGCTGGAACGAAAGTGGTAGCAAGGGCACTATAAGTGGGTAGTTTAGGATAAGTTTCTACACGAAGAGGGCAACTACCAATGTTTCATTTGTTTTGAAATCCTAACTTCCTTGTTAACGAAATATAATGATTAAAATTCACAAAGTGTCATTCAATGACACATTTATATCCAATTGTATGCACAGACAACGTTTTTTTTTTAAATTATTTTGCTGGAACGAAAGTGGTAACAAAGGCGTTATAAGTAGGTAGTTTAGGATAAGTTTCTGCACGAAGAGGGCAACTACCAATCTTTCATTTGTTTTGAAATCCTAACTTCCTTGTTAACGAAATATAATGATTAAAATTCACAAAGTATCTTTCAATAACACATTTATATCCAATTGTATGCACATGCAACGCTTTTTTTAAAAATTATTTTGTTGGAACGAAAGTGGTAGCAAGGGCGTTATAAGTGGGTAGTTTAGGATAAGTTTCTGCACGAAGAGGGCAACTACCAATCTTTCATTTGTTTTGAAATCCTAACTTCCTTGTTAACGAAATATAATGATTAAAATTCACAAAGTATCATTCAATAACACATTTATATCCAATTGTATGCACAGGCAACTTTTTTTGAAAAATTATTTTGCTGGAACGAAAGTGGTAGTAAGGGCGTTATAAGTGGGTAGTTTAGTATAAGTTTCTGCACGAAGAGGGCAACTACCAATCTTTCATTTCTTTTGAAATCCTAACTTCCTTGTTAACGAAATATAATGATTAAAATTCACAAAGTATCATTCAATAACACATTTATATCCAATTGTATGCACAGGCAACATTTTTTTGAAAAATTATTTTGCTGGAACGAAAGTGGTAGCAAGGGCATTATAAGTGGGTAGTTTAGGATAAGTTTCTACACGAAGAGGGCAACTACCAATGTTTCATTTGTTTTGAAATCCTAACTTCCTTGTTAACGAAATATAATGATTAAAATTCACAAAGTGTCATTCAATGACACATTTATATCCAATTGTATGCACAGACAACGTTTTTTTTTAGAATTATTTTGCTGGAACGAAAGTGGTAGCAAAGGCGTTATAAGTAGGTAGTTTAGGATAAGTTTCTGCACGAAGAGGGCAACTACCAATCTTTCATTTGTTTTGAAATCCTAACTTCCTTGTTAACGAAATATAATGATTAAAATTCACAAAGTATCTTTCAATAACACATTTATATCCAATTGTATGCACATGCAACGTTTTTTTTAAAAATTATTTTGCTGGAACGAAAGTGGTAGCAAGGGCGTTATAAGTGGGTAGTTTAGGATAAGTTTCTGCACGAAGAGGGCAACTACCAATCTTTCATTTGTTTTGAAATCCTAACTTCCTTGTTAACGAAATATAATGATTAAAATTCACAAAGTATCATTCAATAACACATTTATATCCAATTGTATGCACAGGCAACGTTTTTTTGAAAAATTATTTTGCTGGAACGAAAGTGGTAGTAAGGGCGTTATAAGTGGGTAGTTTAGTATAAGTTTCTGCACGAAGAGGGCAACTACCAATCTTTCATTTGTTTTGAAATCCTAACTTCCTTGTTAACGAAATATAATGATTAAAATTCACAAAGTATCATTCAATAACACATTTATATCCAATTGTATGCACAGGCAACGCTTTTTTGAAAAATTATTTTGCTGGAACGAAAATGGTAGGAAGGGCGTTATAAGTGGGTAGTTTAGGATAAGTTTCTGCACGAAGAGGGCAACTACCAATCTTTCATTTGTTTTGAAATCCTAACTTCCTTGTTAACGAAATATAATGATTAAAATTCACAAAGTATCATTCAATGACACATTTATATCCAATTGTATGCACAGGCAACTTTTTTTGAAAAATTATTTTGCTGGAACGAAAGTGGTAGCAAGGGCGTTATAAGTGGGTAGTTTAGGATAAGTTTCTGGACGAAGAGGGCAACCACCATCTTTCATTTGTTTTGAAATCCTAACTTCCTTGTTAACGAAATATAATGATTAAAATTCACAAAGTATCTTTCAATAACACATTTATATCCAATTGTATGCATAGGCAACGTTTTTGTTAAAAATTATTTTGCTGGAACGAAAGTGGTAGCAAGGGCGTTATAAGTGGGTAGTTTAGGATAAGTTTCTGCACGAAGAGGGCAACTACCAATCTTTCATTTGTTTTGAAATCCTAACTTCCTTGTTAACGAAATATAATGATTAAAATTCACAAAGTATCTTTCAATAACACATTTATATCCAATTGTATGCACAGACAACGTTTTTTTTAAAAATTATTTTGCTGGAAAGAAAGTGGTAGCAAGGGCGTTATAAGTGGGTAGTTTAAGATAAGTTTCTACACAAAGATGTCATGTTTGAATGTGGCACTTCATTTTGAAATGCATATTTGCCGTGATAAAATAATACCCTGTAATTACCCCGTTAAGTACACAATATGAAATACAAATCCTGGACATTGCGCAACACAGATAGTACACAAATAATGCTCAAAGTTGAATTCAACCATGTTAAAATGCTTACAAAATTTAAGACAGTAATCATTGTTATGTTGAAATTACATTACTATTAAATGTTAACAATACATCTCTTTCATCAAGTCTAATAAATTAATCGTAAAAATCGCAGGACTTCATTTCGCCGCACATTGTCAGGATCCAATATCCAATCAGAAACATACTTCTCCCTAATCTCTTGCAGTTCCTCCTACAAATACATAAATGTAAATCATTTTCCTTTAAATAATAATTGAATATAAATTATAAAGAACTAATAATTTACGTAACTTATACTAGTGTAATTGGGCATTGTGTTGCCTTCAAATCTCTCACACCGTCTCACAACTCCATGAATTTCAAAACATATACTCCACAATCATATCTATAGTAAACAAAGTCCAGTATTCAAAACATCAAATTGTAGTTCTTTGAAAGTAACAAATATCATTATTAAAGTCAAGAACATTTAATACTTACGAATTTGGTTGTATTGGAGTATGCACGTGTTGGACAAATAAGGACGGTTTGTTTTCTTCATAACGATTGAACAAATGCCCAAAAAATATTTCAAGATTATGGGCCTGCAAAATAACAAACTTAACTTTAAATTGAAAAACAAATAAACATTTTAGGAATAAATAGTACAAATCAATTACAACAGTTACCATAACAGTGTCAATCCTTTTACGCTCTTTCCTATTGTGGCCAACTGAGTCCAATGCAAACATTTCCATCATCGGAATCTTCACGGCGTAGCACCACCAATGGCCGTCATGGATTATAGGGACAAACAACTAAAAACAAACAATTATGTCAAAACTTGTTCAACAGATAATCACTCATAAGTGCAACTTCATTGTATGACATTTAAGAAAACTAACAAATTCAGCATTAACAATGTCATCAAACCCAATGATATTGGCTTGGAAGAAGTTGACGTAGTCATTCAACGTCCAAACTTTACGATGCATCTTTCTCTTTTTTGAGTCTTCTAGAACTTGGCCCTTCCATAAAACAATTATTTAACTTTCATATGTAATCTATATAAAATAATTACAACATGAAAAGGAGGAAGATTTCAACCAACCGCATATAATGGACTAAAACATATCCTTTTCACTACTCCTGTGGACCTCTTTTCAAAGTACATGAATACACTTGTTGCAAACAGCATCCCCTACAAAAAATTAAATTCATAATTATACATCATTTATAAAACATTCATAAAAATAAAGTATTCATAATTTAACCACAACAAATCTCATTTTTACCATGTTGTCCACTTTGCTCTGAGGTCCTAAGAAGTAACACTCGCGGGTCCCAAACACTTGACCGCAGATCTCAGACACAACCCTTCCAACAGACATGGAAAATGTAATCATGTCTCAGGATCTAAGTCAAATAAATTAAAAAAATTTATAACAACCATTAAAAGACATTACCACCAAGGAACCCTAAACGGAGTAACCAAGCTGTACAAATATTTGGGATTGACTTCCAATAAAGGGACATCCTGATGAGGGTGCACTGGTGGAAGGACGGCTATAAGAGGTCCAACATCCTTAACATCGTCAACGTCCTCAACGTCCTCAACGTCGTGAACGTCGTGAACGTCCTCAACACCCTGCACATCATCTTTGTCTTCATCAAAACAACCTTCCCCAACAAAAGATGGGCCAGCCTCATCTCCTACATAATCAACGTCATCAACATCTGTTTCACCACCAACACCAGCAACATGTGTTTCACCACCAACATCGGCTTCACCACGAACATCACCAACATCTGCATCACAATGCACATTACCCTGAACATCACCACCAAAAACTGAATGTTGTTGTCTTTTATTCCTACCATCAGCAACCATAGCAGCCAAATCAGTTATGTCCTTATTCATTTCAATCATTCTGCTTTGGTTCTGTTGTACTTTCTGCATCAGTTCTTCCCAACTCAAACCACTTTCATGTGCACCATTTTCTGGTACTGGCCCTTCATCCAAATTTAGGGCTGCACGAATCATTGGGTTGTCATGGTCCTCCTCGCGCAACAACCACTGCCAACATATCTATGAACATCCAAATATAAATAATCAATCATAAACAATAAACAAAACCATGTAAAAGTCATCAATAATTATACACACACAAAAAATAATAACTTACATTGTTTTTCTTAAAAACTTCTTCTATTTTTTTGGACCTTAACTTAACCGCAGGCCAATTGATTATTCTTGGGAACACGATTTCATGTTCACCATCAATTAAGCCCAAACGTTCAACAGCCCAAAGCTACAAAACAAAAATAACTCAAAATTAAGAACAAATAAAATACAATTTCTTTAAAGAAAAGGTAAATTATTATTTAATTCTTACCTGTAACACTGCAGCATTCCCACTAATGCCTATAGAGTGCTTAATGTCACGCTGCCTTATCATCATTGCCTCCTTTGATAAACTATTAATTAAATATGTATGGACAGCTTTTGCCCAATCATATTGGTTCAAACTATCAATGTTATCTAAAACTGTAAAAGGCATCTTACTAACTACCTTCGATTTCCTAGGAAAGTAAAAAAATATAAAACAAACTAATATATACAATCGACATACGCAATCCACATCAGAGTCATCATTTTCTAGTAAGAATTTTATCCTATTTACAACGTCTTTTGGACTAAATGAGTTTCTTTCAAATTGTTGACAAACAACACCGACAACATTATCATCAAAATTAACATGTAATCCCCCAACACCTAGACCTAGACCCATGCACACAGCACTAATTGTAAAGGGTACCATTGTTTGCTTCACAATAAAGCATTCGTTGCGGCCAATCCATCGCTTCACCATTTCATACAACAATGGAGTGCATAAGTCTATCGGCTTGTCCATATCAACACACCACTTGAATGGAGTTTGTCGAATTCGAATCCGGTCAACTTCTCTGAGTTTTGAATTAATTTCCACAATGACTTTGGTATCACACCACGACCGCAATTGAAGCTGCATAGTATTTGCAACAAATACAATCAATAACCTACACTATTGAAACCAACAATTACATTTTCAATGCAACAGGTTTACTTACATTGGTACCACCTTTTGCTTTATTGAAATCCATCACTGTTAAATGTAGGCACCTAAAATGATCATACCAAAATAAATGATTCAAACTGATAAAAGGGAACAATAACACATAATATATCTACAAGTTATGATTCCCAATCGTTATTTCCAAAAGCAAAACTCTCTATACTTCTTCCATGTGCCGACACCAACATCAACATTACTTTCAAATTTGATACATGGAGATTCTATATTGGAAACAAAAAATTTATAATAATACATGCCTCTGAAACCAAACAGTCCATGATGGTAGAGTAACAACTAAACTAAAGCAATCATGGCAAAACTGGAAAAAAGCCATAACAGTTTAATGTTGCCAGAAATTGAGAACAATCTCGCACATATTCCATTCCAATACTATTTTCTCACATATTGCATTCCAATAGGGCAGAATCGTAGCATTCAATAACACACATCATAAACACAGTCAAGGTAGCATGCCATTTCAATTTTCCCTTCCCAATTAAAATAAAAATTCGAAAATATACCTACCTCGTGAAAGGCAGGGTAAGACGGCGGAATGAGAACCAAGCCAAGTCGGCGGGAAGGAGAAGGCAGGGTATGACACTGGAACTGTGCCTGAACGTGCTCCGGTGGTGGTCTTCCAGTGGCTGTTGAACGGTGAGTGACGGCGGTCTTCCGGTGGCTGTTGAACGATGAGTGACGACGGTCTTCCGGTGGTCCTCGGGTTGCGGTTCAACGGCGACTGACGGTGGTCTTCCGGTGGAGAAAGAACGGAGGGAACGACGGCCACGGTGCCAGCAAAGTTGATCGGTGGGAAGAGACGCGAGCGAAGATGATCGGCGGTGGACCTCCGGTGGCCGTGGAACGGCGAAACACAGTGGAGTCGGGAAGTGGGGCTTTTTCGTTCGTTGGGAGGTTTCGTTCTCGTTCTCTCTCTAGGTTTCTGAAAATAAATTTCAAATTCGAAACCCTTTCGTTCTCGTTCCTTCCAATTTCCACGTAAAAATTTTTTTTTTTTTTTAATGATCAACCAACGAGAAGCTGACACGTCATTGGTGTCAAAAATTTGTCACCCAGAGAGTGTCAAACTATCATTTTCCATATATATATATATATATATATGTGTGTGTGTGTGTGTCCCCGGGTTGCAGCTGGGCTCGTATCAACCAAATGCTGTTGGAGCTCTCTCGCGTGAGGCCTTTTGCTGGATGTTCCAATTTAAATGGCCATGGGCCGTTACCATGTTGGCAGCCCTTTTCTTTTTTCAATTCAATGCAACGTGACCTTCCTTTTTTCTTTACGTGCTCCTCCCTTTTTTTACGTTTCATTTCTTTTCTTCTTTACTCAAGTTTTCTTTTTTTTATTATTCACGCTTTTCTTTTCTTTTCTTTTTTTGAATTTTTAATTATTTTTATTTTCCTTTGTTTTTTTCTTTTTTTTCATTTTCCCCTTTTCTTTATTTTTTTTTATTATTTGTAATTGTTTTCCTTTTCTTTTTTTCCTTTTTTTCGTTTTCTTCTTTTTTTGTTTTTCTTTTCTTTTTCTTTTCTTTTTTTTTTTACAAAAAAGACTAAATCAAATATAAAATAGTAAAACAAAAATTAAAAATAATAAAATAGCATAAAATAAAATAAAAATGAAAGAAAATGAAATAAGATAAGACAAAAAGCAAAAAAAAAAGATCTATTATTTGTCAATCTGGACGGAATTGGGTGTTGACATTACCACGCACCCTCAATTTTAACGTCGTCTACCCAAATTAACGTCAAGTTCTTAATTGATCCAATTTTTCACATTAAGGGACTTAATTGAGAGATTTTACAATACGAGGACCTAATCTAGAAAACCCTACATAAATAGGGATGTTCTAAATGATTAAACCAATATTCAATTTATCCTTTACAAAACTAGTCAAACTTGGTTTTTTAAAGGCCTTTTATGTATTTAATCTCCTCACTCTTACTATCTCAAGTATATTGTAATTAGTTCATTGAAGGAAAGAAAAGGTAAAGCGGCCAAATCATATTCAATAGTACTATACTAAATTTCATAGTTAAGCAATTGAATTCTCAAGAGATATTATATCTCAAGTATTACATCTCATCGTAGGAAATTCTTTTCTTTACATAACTAATATAAATTTCTTAATATCCATGGTCAATTTTTCAATATAATATCATATTATTCTTATAAAATTAATTAATTATTGATTGAGTTTATCTCACATCCCTTATTTGTAACATCCAATTTAAATAGTTTAAACATTATTAAAGAAACCTCACACATTTAATAAATTAGAACAGTTAATAAAAAAAATGTATATAAAAGTGTTTATACAGTTATCCAAAACATAACTATAAATCAAGTGTTATATACACAACTTTAATCTAAAAACTATTTATTCATTTACAAAAGCTTTCTTCAAAACAACCCAAAATAACTAATTAAATTCAACATAGTTATATGTCCACTCCCTTATCGTCTAAAGTCTGCTCCACAATATCATCACCTACTGCTCACACAAATCAGGTGATCATTTCAAAGAACGAGAAACAACAACATACAAAACAAAACATAATAGGGTAAGCGAATATTACAAAATAATCAATCATATCATTCAAAACAACATATAACCAATTTCATTATAAAAAAAATAAGAATCTAAGCATACAGATACAATCTAGACTTGACCATTCGGATACATGTATTATTGTCGAGTTATAGCAGGTTGTGCACTTGTGGTGGCCTCTACTACTCTGTATAGTCATTGCCAATAGGTTTCACCCTACCACATACAAGGTTAGCTCGTTAACGTCTTAAGCCAAGGTAAAACCCCTAGACTAGGACCTCCTGCTATTATCACCACATGTCTCGCTCCTCTCTACTTGAAAATGGATGACCATTAGAGTGTAAGATGACCCCGAAGACTGAGCTTCTACAATAATACACACAATACTTGAAACAACCATCAAGAATTTCCCCTTAGAATTCTCTTCAAACCATATTTAACCACACACATAGCCTCATGTATAAATCAACATATAATTCAATAGATATTACTAAACAAGCATTAAAGTATCAAGACATCTTTAATCCACAAGACAAAAATGAGAAGAACTCAAAGACCAAACCAACGCACAAGGCGCCTAGTGCAAAAATTTTGGCGCTTAACGCAGACCATGCTCGCCCAGCGAACTCACTGTGCACCCAACGAATACGCAAACACAGATTTCTTGTTAACACACTACCAAGTGTACCAGATCGTATCAAGTAATAAATAAACGGTAAGTCTGAGTATCGTCTCCCAAAGGACTCTTAGGCCTAAACGTTCATGTGATTAATGGAAATCATAAGACTTGAGTAAATAATAAATTGAGTTGTAAATGCAAAATAAGAATTAAACATGCATGGAAGGGTTTTGATCAATTGACAAGAAAAAGATATGGATGAATGGAGTTGTTGGGGTATACAATTTCATTCTAATCCACTCTCAAATTCTATTATTCTTACTAGATTCAATTTTTTTATCAATGTTCATGCAACTTTCTATTTTACTCTAAACCCGATCTCTCGGTGAAAAGAGCCTAATCACAACTACTACTTTACTATCTCTAGTCTCCCTAGTAATCACTCATGCAATATCCACAGAAGCTTAAAGAAATTGACTTTCGTATTCCTATCTTTAGGTAATATTTATTCATCAAGAGAAATTCTTCATGTCTAGACTTAACTATACGTCTCCATATAGAAAGAATCAAAGGTGATGCATTTGAATAACGTCTTAAACAAAGCATTGGCAAGAACGGAAGAAAAACTCAAACTATTGAATAACACAAGTCTATGAATAAAATAACAAATTCGATATAAGAGAGTTTCAAAGAATTACATCATTGCCCAACAACAAAGGGTTTAGTTCACCATAATCATGGTGAAACTAGATGAATTGAATGGAAAGAATATAAAAGATAACCCTAGATTTGTAAAATTGGAGCTCCCGCATCCAAGATTCGCCTCGAAGGTGTGAAAATTGTGCTTCTGCATCCTTTCTGCCAAAAGATGACCTCTAAGGGCTGCACTTTTCTATTTATAAGCTGTGAAGAATTACAGAAAACAGGCCCAAAGCCCAAGTACACCGCTCAACGGTGAGGTCACCGCTCAGCGGTAGGTGCGGTAGTCGATTCCACCGCTCAACGTTCATTTCCAGGTGTCTAGCAGTGTTATCACTTCGAGGCCATCGCTCAGCGGTGGATCTGCCGCTCAGCGGTAGGCGCGACTCTTCTTTGGTGCCTTCTTTCATCTTCTTTTAAGACCAATCCCTTCTTACTTCAGTATCCTTCTTCCAATTTTCGTCAAGTCTTGTCAAAACAAGGAAAACTAAGCGTAATACCAATAAAACACTTTTCACTCTCTTGTAATGTAACTAAGAAAAAATGCATGATTTCAAGCTAGTTTCTATGTCATAAAGGGTGTGTTTTGTATCAAAATTAAGTATGAAAATAACGGCTTTTCAATCGTTATCACAACCTTAAACTTAGAACTTTGCTTGTCTTCAAGCAAAAAAAAGTAGAACTTAGCCTTCCTCCTATCATCAAAATGGTTCAACACATTCAAAACCTCTTTCTTTCACAAAAGTGATTACTCAATTCAGCTTTTCAATGGAATCTAATCAAGATGCACACATGCTTCAATTCATTTCGACTCACATAGTATTCACATAATCATATAGTCTCTAACAGATGTTATTCTTATGAATGCTCACTTAACTAAGCACAGATGTAATCATGAATTCATGGAATCATCCTCACCCAATAAAGTGTTTCACTCAATCACTCAAGTGTTTCAAGAGGTCACTCCTTCCCTCTACTATCTATATGTCACATAGAACAAAATTGTCTTTCATCTATTCCAATCAACATTCTCACACATAAATGCCATCACAAGGACTTTTCAAGGCCTATAATGAGGTTGGGCTATGAAGAAAAAATGGTTTTTCTAGATCACAAAATCCTTGAGTTAAGAGAGTTATTCAAACATTCATATTCAACCACAAACTCTCTTTTCACCAATTTCACGATTCCCATCTTTCCCTTTTTCTTTTGCATTGAACTTTTCTTTTCATGCTTATCTTCTTTCTTTTCTATCTTTTTCATGCTTTATCATTAAACACATTAGCTCAATTTTTTTCTTTGCCTTTCAATTCTCCCAGCAACCCCAAACTTGAACCTTTATCAATACCATTCAATTATTCTCAACTCAACTCAAGGTAAAGATTTTTCAAAGAGGTTTTCACATAAAGTGTTTAAGGCTAAGGTTCAAAAAGGGTAGAACACATTTTTCTCTTTACTTTGGGACGAAAGTTTGGATAAGTAAGGGCTTCCAAAAATGGCCTTGATCATATGACATAAACATGAATTCAATCAATCATAGAGATTTAGGCAAAATCATTCATGCTTTCAAGCAAATAGCAAACATATCAACAAAAACTATGGAGCTCAAAACCTCACTCATAAGCTCAATATTACCAAAATCATAATCATACACCCTGCTTAGCATCATAATCACAATCATAATATCATCATGCATCTGTTCACACAATTTGTGAACACTTCACCTATATATAAGCATGTAAAGCAATCTCAATCATCATCCAAATCAAGCATCATCAAGCACACTCATCATGCAATCAACAAGTCAAACCATCATCAGATAAGGTGTTCAAAGAAAGTATATTACCCTATACTACTAAACAGAAGCAAACCTATACTACAAATTCAAATTACAAATTCAAAAAGAACATAACATAAAATAAAACTCCTGCTCTAGTGCAATTGACATCCATCAGTAAATGCCAGATCATCCCATACTATCATCGGAGTCATCCTCCTCTTCAGCATCTGCATCCTCATAATCATCATCCTCCCCATCATCCTCCATGCCTGGAGCTATCCACTGCCATGTGTCTGTGCCTGCGGCCATGCCACCACATTATGGAACTCGTCCATAGTCCACTTGTGTGGGGGAGGTGTATCATACAACCCCACTAACATCTCAGCTGTCGCCACCTGTCGTCGATGAATGGACTCAAGTTTGGCCTCCATCATGGACATATACATGTCCCTCATCTGGAAAGGCTCTACGTGATGAGCAGGTGCATCCTCTTGGGCTGTTCCTCTCCTAGGGCGTCTTTGAGGAACTGATTGAGTTGCCTCATCTCATCCACATTATTGCCTATAGTAGGCTGCATCTATGGGCTTCCTAGGCCTCTCAAAAGGTGGAGTGGAAGTATCAATCCCAACCGCATGGCACAACCGTGTGATCAGAGAAGGGTGGCCCAAAGGTGCCTTGTTGCTGGTAGTTGCTGCACATGACTTTATTTCATCAGCTATCACCTGGCCAATATTGATATTCATGTTCCTCAACACACAGTATATAAACATGACTCTCTTGATATTAAGATCAGAAGTATGTGAGCAAGGGGTTACATTGGCATGTGTGAATGCCATCAAATACTACACCAAAGGTGTAAGATTACCCATTTTTATGTGGATAGCAGTAGTGCCTTCACGAACATTCAGCTCATATTGACACTTCTTTCCAACCCATTCCACATTTAGAAACTTGTTTATGGTGTCAAGGTCATACCTTATTACCTTGCCCCTTACATAGCTCATGTACTCCATGAAATGAGAGTACCCTAATGACTTCGCATTGGTGTAGAATTCTTTGACCACTGTTATGTTGGCAAGTGCAGGGTAAGTGATAACGGTTAAAAAACCGTTATTTTCATACTTAATTTTGATACTAAAACACACCCTTTATGACTTAGAATGAGCTTAAAATCGAGTAAAACAGTTAGTTGAGTCATGTGAGAGTCAAAAGTTGGTTTTAGAGATATTATGCTTGTGTTTACATTGTTTTGCAGGGTTTTGAAATAAATTGAAGATGGAAGTAAAGCAAGGTGGATTTGGACTCGTGAAAGATGAAGAAAAAGGATGAAAAGAAGAGTTGGCAAACCGCTCAGTGCCAAAATTGACCGATGACGTCCAGGGTGACGTCTAGGGTAAACCGCTGGGCGGTTTATTTAGCCGCTGGGTGGTTGTTTGTTTTTACCGTTTTTATCTGGCCTCGATTCTGTTATCTTTTGGGCCTATATATAGCCCTAGTGCGATTCAAAAATCATTCTTTTGGCTGAGAGAAACGTCCACAGCAGCTCTACACACCTTGGAGGAGATTTCTTGGATGCTTAGGCTCCACTTTATCAAACCTAGGGTTTATTTTTCCATTCTTCCATTCTTCCATTATATTTCATCTAGTTTCACCATGATTATGGTGAACTAAACCCTTTGTTGTTGGGGAACAATGTAATCTTTTGAAACTCTCATATATCCAAATTCTTATTTAGTTTATATGTTTGCATATGCTTGATTTATCAATTGTTGGGTTCCTTACCTGTATTTAATGCTTTTAACGTTTAACTCATTCGGTAGATGTTGTTTGTCTTTATTGATACGGGGACGTACAATAATGTCATGAACTGGGGGGAATTCCTTGATTATGCTAATACTGCCTAGGGATAGGGGTAGGATGATCAATTCTATTTTGCTTCCGTTTATAATGCATTATTAATTACTAGGGTAGGCTAGGGATAACAAGCCGGTAATTAGTAATAGGCTATTTTCACCAAGGGATTGGGTTAAGGGTAGACCAAGAAAGTTTGCATGGCAATATGATAAATAAGCAAAGTAAATAAGGAGAGTAGATATATGAGGGTGGATAAGATGAAATTGTAAACCCCAACAACTCCATTCATCCATATTTTCTTTAAGCCAATTGAATAACTGCATTTGCATGTTTACGTTTGTTTTGCATTTAACCATTCAAATTAATTTCTTTTCTCAAGTCTCAAGCGATTAGTTTACATGAAAGATTAGGCCTTAAGATTCCTTTGGGAAGAACGATATTGGGTTTACCAATTATATTACTTGGTACGATCTGGTACACTTGCCAGAGTGCTAACAAGTTTTTGGCACCGTTGCCGGGGACTCTTGGTTTAACTTTTTCTAGTAGTGTAAATTGATTAACTTTGACTTGATTGTACATATTTGTATATATTTTATTTTGTTTTATTTTTTATATAAAAGTGCTACTAGGGTTTGTGTTTCTTGTGCGTGCAACAGGAGACTAGACATACTAGAAGCAAGAAAAATACCTAACCTCTTCTTGAAGGCTTAAGTGAGACAAGGGGAAGAAGGAGAGTCAAACGCCCATCTAGGGATTTGTTTCCTTCTCCTAGCAGATCATTATCACCTTCACCAGATAGAAGAACAGAAGAGATGGAAGGACAACCTCCTCCAAGACGCACATTGGCAGATCAATCTAATGTTGTTGGTCCTTTCCACTTCAACAGCATAGCCATGCCTACGGATCCAACGACCAACATGGTGATGAATCCAACACTTATACACCTAGTACAAGGCAACCAGTTTCACGACTTGTCAAATGAGAATCCATATGATCATTTGACAACGTTTAGTGGAATATGCAATACTGTGAAGATGGCAGGTGTATCAGATGAATGAGTAAAGCTTAGCTTGTTCCCATTTTCATTAGCGGGCAATGCTAAGGTGTGGCTTAATTCTTTTCCTGAAGGAACATTCACCACATGGGAGACTATGGCTACAAAGTTTGTCACTAAATATTTTCCACAGTCCAAAATTACTCAAGGAAAGTTGGAGATCTCATCATTCAAGTAGGGCATGGAAGAGACTCTAGGTCAAGCATGGGAAATATTCAAGGGCTTGCTGAGAAAAACGCCAACCCATGGTTTTGACAAGACCACCTTGGTTCTTGCATACCTTGGAGGTTTGAACACTCAGTCAAAAATGATGTTGGATGCCTCAGCTGGAGGCAATGTTAAACAGAAGACTGAAGATGAAGCCTATGACTTGATAGAAAGTATGGCTGCTAATGAGCAAGAAAATTACAGTGAAAGGGGCGTACCTACACAAAAGAGAGGAGTTTTGCACTTGCTTGCAGATGACGCCATGCTAGCCCAGAACCATCTTCTGACTCAAAAGCTAGATAATTTGACAAAGATTCTCTCACAACTTCCTAAGGAGATTCGTAATATCTCTCAAACACAGCAGCTGTGTGATTTTTGTGGCGGTGACCATATCAATGGTCAATGTGCTTTACCTGAGGAGATGCAACAAGAAGCTAATTTCATGGGAAATCAGTTCCAGAATACCTACCAAGGTAATTTCAAACAAGGTTGGAAGAATCATCTGAGTATTAGTCAGGCACCGAATATCCCATTAGGGAAAACAAGAGGCTTCAGGCAGCAACAACCTTCACCTCTGTGGCAGCATGTTACCCATTTGACAGAGGTTGTCAGAGACCTAAATGATAGATTTGATAAATTTTTGAAGGTTTATGAGTCCAATCAGGCAAGCAATCAAGCCAGCTTCAGATCTTTGGAGATGCAAATTGGATAATTGTCAAAAAGGGTAGAAACCACTAAGAAGCACCAATTTAGGGCTAATACTGATGTTAACCCTAAAGAGGAATGTAAAATTGTTGTTACAAGAAGTAAACTAAAAGTTGAAAGGGAATTTGTGGAGATTGGAAGCAGTGATGAAGAAGAGGAGAAAAGAGAAGTCATTGAAATAAGCAGCAGTGAAGGTGAGGAAGAAGAGGAAGAAAAATCCAGTCACAAGAGGCAACTTACAGAAAATCAAGTGACTGTGGTGCCTTCTGTAATCCAACAAATTCCTGCAAGGATGAAATATTATCTTGGAGATATGATAGATTTGGATGCAGATGAAGATGAGCAAGAATTTGAACTTCAACCTCCAAAAAGGAATTATCCGCTTATTGGTATGAGATCCAGGTTGTTTGACACTTTCATGTGTTGTAAATGATTTTGACGTAGGAGGAGCCATGATAGACTCTGGATCTAGCATTAATATGATGCCCGGACGTTTCCTGAGAAATATTGGAGGGCTAACATTAAAATCGTCTAATCTTACTGTGACGGTGGCGGATGGTTCCATTAAAAAGCCACTTGGTATGGTGGAAGATGTGGTTGTGCGTGTGGAGCAGCTGGAGTTTTTAGTTGACTTTATAGTCATGGGCATGGAAGATGATGAGAAGATTCCAATGATTCTTGGAAGGCCTTTAATGGCTACTTCGAAGATGCTTATTAGTGTCCATGATGGAAGAATCATGATGAGAGACAAAAAGAATGTGCTCTTGCATACTGGCTCGAAAGAAAATAATGTCAAAGTAAAAAAGAGAGCCAGACATAGGAAGTCAAGAAGAGAAGCTGCATCATACGATGAGGTTAGCACAATAGGTACCAATACTAACAGTTGTAATGTTTTGTAGGTACCTAAAAATGATGAGGTTGACAAAGGTGGAACAATCCACTCAAAAGATACACCACTTCCACGAGGTTCACAGGTGAGATTTAAGAAAAGGAAGTGGATTGTCAACAATATTAAAGAAGATGGCAAGGTGGAGATCAGAAAACCATATACTAAAGCCATCAGAAGAGTGGATAGAAGGCAACTGATGAGTTGGGTGGATGAAGACCCCAATCGGGATGAAAAGACTTGAAGACATTTGATTTAATCCCATTTGTTGTAAAACATTTGTAGTTTTAGGGTATTTGATTTAGGACATGTAACTTTTTGGATTTTTAAACACTTTTGGGAAGCATCTACTGAGGGATGCTAAAATTTTATGTATCTACTGAAGGATACAGGTAAGCATACCTACTGAAGGGTGTTGGAAGGATAAGCACTTACTGATGAGTGCTAGGCAGGTTTGGGTCAGGCTCATGACGTTAAACAAGCGCTACCTGGGAGGCAACCCAGTTGATTATATTTGTTTCTAACTCTGTCTTAAGTGCATTGCATGATTAGATGTTGCATCTGAGAGGGGAAAGGCATATAATTGAAAAATTGAAAGTCGAAATTGAGTGCTACAGGGTTAGATTGCTTAAAAGCCAGCAAAGAAGAAGAAGAGAAAATCACTGCAAACCGCTGGGCGGTTGCGACGAATGTTGGGCTCGGGTTATCTTAAAGCTGAGCGGTTTTTGAATTTTCCACTTTCAAACTTCTTCCTTTCAATTTGGATGAGCGGTCTCCCTAGGTTTTAGCACTCCTCTTTCACTTGCAAGAGCTTTTTAGAGAGATTTCCTCACCTTCTCATCACCCACTCACCAAAAACTCATTTTTCCACCATAGTTTTGTCAAAGTTTGGGGTTTTTGGTTGAGGGTTTGCATTGAAGAGGTCATTCATCATCAATTAAAAGAATTTTAGCAAAGCATTCAACATCTCCACTTCAGTAAGTATGCAATTTCAATTTTTAGGGTTTCTATTTAAGGTTTGTTGAAAAACATGCTTAGGAACATGATAAATTAGGGCTTTTGATTTCTATGCATGATTTGATGAAATAGGAACTGTGTGAACCGATTGAATTGCATAAAATTGGTATGGAATGGTAAAATAGGAGTTAGAGTGGAGATTAGGGCTGTCAAAGGAGGGTTTTTGAAAAAAAACCAGTTACAGACCGTTGGGCGGTCTCCCTGGCCGCTGGGCAGAATTCGTCAATTTTGGGCTTTTGATTTTGGAATGCTTGGATGCTGAGGGGCCCTGGTTTTCCCTCAGTATTGGACTGCATGTGTTCTGGAAATGTAAATTGATGATGTACTAACCTCTAACAATGAATTTCTGTGATGTTATTGGGTATATTTGATACAGGGATGTCATCTTCCAGAAGAGTGAAGCATATGGGCAACAAAAGAAAGGAACCAGAGAGACCAAGGAGATTCTACTCTCCTAGGTTCCTATCTAGGAAGCATGAGGAGCACTACGCAACTGTACAGGAGAGGCGGTTGCTGATGGAAAGGAAGGTCATGTTTATTCCTGACTTAGCTCTAGAGTTTGGGCTGGAGATAGAGAGGCGAGGTTGGGAGAGACTGATTACTTATCCTGCACCAGCTAGCATTGAGCTGGTAAAGGAATTCTACACCAACGCCTTGCCTAGAGGAGGAATCTCAGCAGGGAATTACATGAGCTATGTGCGGGGACATATTGTCAGCTATGATCCCGACACCATCAACAACTTCCTGGGGACTGAGTGGCCAGGAGAGCAGTGCATATATGCGGCTCTTATAGGGGAGCACAACGACTTTGAGGACATAGAGAGAGTGATGTGTCTCCCTGGGAAACATTTTCAGAGGAACCCTAATGGAGCACCAGTTAACCTCCTTAGGACGGATTTAGCTCCCCTAGCTAGATACTGGACAGCATTCACCCATGCTAACATACAGCCGTGCTCCCATGTCTCGGACATCACCATGCACAGGACTCTCTTCATCTACTGCATGTTTAGGCAGTTAGATGTGAATGTTGGGAAAATCATCGCTGATGAGATCCAGAGCTGCGCTACTACTGTTAGTAGGAGGACACCACTAGGACATCTGTCCCTAATTACTTTTCTGTGTCAGCAGGCCGGAGTGGACACTGCAGTTCCACCCTATGAGAGGCTGAGGAGTGCCATTAATGCCGCTTATTTTCGTCAGTTTTGTGAAAGTGATGAGCCAGCCGGAGCAGTTCCTAGGAGACGTCCTAGGAGAGAAGCAACACAGCAGGAGCAGGTACCAGCAGCAACACAGTAGGAGCAGGTACCTACAAATGCACCGGCACAACATTGTGAGCCTTTCCAGATGAGGGACATATATATGTCCATGATGGAGGCGAGGATGGAGTCTCTCCGCAGAGGGCAGGTGGCCACTGCCGAGATGATTATAGGATTATATGATCAGCCACCAGTGCACAGGTGGACTATGGATGAGTTCCATAGTACGATGGCTTGGCCTCAGGAGCAGGTACAGAGTGGGTCTGAAGCAACTGGAGCACCAGGCAGAGATGATGATGATGAGAACTTTGAGGACGCACAGGATGAGGAGGAGTATGACTCAGACGAGGACTTGAGTTGAGGATATCTACTGATGGATGCCTGCACTTAGACAGGGATTTTTCTTTTTCTTTTGTACTTTGGATTTGTAGAATAAGTTGAATTTTATTTTTGTGTCTATGCTTGGCTTGTACACTGATTCTGATGAATGGTTTGACTGAATGAAATGTGTGATGAGTCTATTTAATGATGATTGG
>CM050921.1:21623247-21698247 GCA_027742785.1 Vigna reflexopilosa
ACATTTATATCCAATTGTATGCACAGGCAACGCTTTTTTGAAAAATTATTTTGCTGGAACGAAAATGGTAGGAAGGGCGTTATAAGTGGGTAGTTTAGGATAAGTTTCTGCACGAAGAGGGCAACTACCAATCTTTCATTTGTTTTGAAATCCTAACTTCCTTGTTAACGAAATATAATGATTAAAATTCACAAAGTATCATTCAATGACACATTTATATCCAATTGTATGCACAGGCAACTTTTTTTGAAAAATTATTTTGCTGGAACGAAAGTGGTAGCAAGGGCGTTATAAGTGGGTAGTTTAGGATAAGTTTCTGGACGAAGAGGGCAACCACCATCTTTCATTTGTTTTGAAATCCTAACTTCCTTGTTAACGAAATATAATGATTAAAATTCACAAAGTATCTTTCAATAACACATTTATATCCAATTGTATGCATAGGCAACGTTTTTGTTAAAAATTATTTTGCTGGAACGAAAGTGGTAGCAAGGGCGTTATAAGTGGGTAGTTTAGGATAAGTTTCTGCACGAAGAGGGCAACTACCAATCTTTCATTTGTTTTGAAATCCTAACTTCCTTGTTAACGAAATATAATGATTAAAATTCACAAAGTATCTTTCAATAACACATTTATATCCAATTGTATGCACAGACAACGTTTTTTTTAAAAATTATTTTGCTGGAAAGAAAGTGGTAGCAAGGGCGTTATAAGTGGGTAGTTTAAGATAAGTTTCTACACAAAGATGTCATGTTTGAATGTGGCACTTCATTTTGAAATGCATATTTGCCGTGATAAAATAATACCCTGTAATTACCCCGTTAAGTACACAATATGAAATACAAATCCTGGACATTGCGCAACACAGATAGTACACAAATAATGCTCAAAGTTGAATTCAACCATGTTAAAATGCTTACAAAATTTAAGACAGTAATCATTGTTATGTTGAAATTACATTACTATTAAATGTTAACAATACATCTCTTTCATCAAGTCTAATAAATTAATCGTAAAAATCGCAGGACTTCATTTCGCCGCACATTGTCAGGATCCAATATCCAATCAGAAACATACTTCTCCCTAATCTCTTGCAGTTCCTCCTACAAATACATAAATGTAAATCATTTTCCTTTAAATAATAATTGAATATAAATTATAAAGAACTAATAATTTACGTAACTTATACTAGTGTAATTGGGCATTGTGTTGCCTTCAAATCTCTCACACCGTCTCACAACTCCATGAATTTCAAAACATATACTCCACAATCATATCTATAGTAAACAAAGTCCAGTATTCAAAACATCAAATTGTAGTTCTTTGAAAGTAACAAATATCATTATTAAAGTCAAGAACATTTAATACTTACGAATTTGGTTGTATTGGAGTATGCACGTGTTGGACAAATAAGGACGGTTTGTTTTCTTCATAACGATTGAACAAATGCCCAAAAAATATTTCAAGATTATGGGCCTGCAAAATAACAAACTTAACTTTAAATTGAAAAACAAATAAACATTTTAGGAATAAATAGTACAAATCAATTACAACAGTTACCATAACAGTGTCAATCCTTTTACGCTCTTTCCTATTGTGGCCAACTGAGTCCAATGCAAACATTTCCATCATCGGAATCTTCACGGCGTAGCACCACCAATGGCCGTCATGGATTATAGGGACAAACAACTAAAAACAAACAATTATGTCAAAACTTGTTCAACAGATAATCACTCATAAGTGCAACTTCATTGTATGACATTTAAGAAAACTAACAAATTCAGCATTAACAATGTCATCAAACCCAATGATATTGGCTTGGAAGAAGTTGACGTAGTCATTCAACGTCCAAACTTTACGATGCATCTTTCTCTTTTTTGAGTCTTCTAGAACTTGGCCCTTCCATAAAACAATTATTTAACTTTCATATGTAATCTATATAAAATAATTACAACATGAAAAGGAGGAAGATTTCAACCAACCGCATATAATGGACTAAAACATATCCTTTTCACTACTCCTGTGGACCTCTTTTCAAAGTACATGAATACACTTGTTGCAAACAGCATCCCCTACAAAAAATTAAATTCATAATTATACATCATTTATAAAACATTCATAAAAATAAAGTATTCATAATTTAACCACAACAAATCTCATTTTTACCATGTTGTCCACTTTGCTCTGAGGTCCTAAGAAGTAACACTCGCGGGTCCCAAACACTTGACCGCAGATCTCAGACACAACCCTTCCAACAGACATGGAAAATGTAATCATGTCTCAGGATCTAAGTCAAATAAATTAAAAAAATTTATAACAACCATTAAAAGACATTACCACCAAGGAACCCTAAACGGAGTAACCAAGCTGTACAAATATTTGGGATTGACTTCCAATAAAGGGACATCCTGATGAGGGTGCACTGGTGGAAGGACGGCTATAAGAGGTCCAACATCCTTAACATCGTCAACGTCCTCAACGTCCTCAACGTCGTGAACGTCGTGAACGTCCTCAACACCCTGCACATCATCTTTGTCTTCATCAAAACAACCTTCCCCAACAAAAGATGGGCCAGCCTCATCTCCTACATAATCAACGTCATCAACATCTGTTTCACCACCAACACCAGCAACATGTGTTTCACCACCAACATCGGCTTCACCACGAACATCACCAACATCTGCATCACAATGCACATTACCCTGAACATCACCACCAAAAACTGAATGTTGTTGTCTTTTATTCCTACCATCAGCAACCATAGCAGCCAAATCAGTTATGTCCTTATTCATTTCAATCATTCTGCTTTGGTTCTGTTGTACTTTCTGCATCAGTTCTTCCCAACTCAAACCACTTTCATGTGCACCATTTTCTGGTACTGGCCCTTCATCCAAATTTAGGGCTGCACGAATCATTGGGTTGTCATGGTCCTCCTCGCGCAACAACCACTGCCAACATATCTATGAACATCCAAATATAAATAATCAATCATAAACAATAAACAAAACCATGTAAAAGTCATCAATAATTATACACACACAAAAAATAATAACTTACATTGTTTTTCTTAAAAACTTCTTCTATTTTTTTGGACCTTAACTTAACCGCAGGCCAATTGATTATTCTTGGGAACACGATTTCATGTTCACCATCAATTAAGCCCAAACGTTCAACAGCCCAAAGCTACAAAACAAAAATAACTCAAAATTAAGAACAAATAAAATACAATTTCTTTAAAGAAAAGGTAAATTATTATTTAATTCTTACCTGTAACACTGCAGCATTCCCACTAATGCCTATAGAGTGCTTAATGTCACGCTGCCTTATCATCATTGCCTCCTTTGATAAACTATTAATTAAATATGTATGGACAGCTTTTGCCCAATCATATTGGTTCAAACTATCAATGTTATCTAAAACTGTAAAAGGCATCTTACTAACTACCTTCGATTTCCTAGGAAAGTAAAAAAATATAAAACAAACTAATATATACAATCGACATACGCAATCCACATCAGAGTCATCATTTTCTAGTAAGAATTTTATCCTATTTACAACGTCTTTTGGACTAAATGAGTTTCTTTCAAATTGTTGACAAACAACACCGACAACATTATCATCAAAATTAACATGTAATCCCCCAACACCTAGACCTAGACCCATGCACACAGCACTAATTGTAAAGGGTACCATTGTTTGCTTCACAATAAAGCATTCGTTGCGGCCAATCCATCGCTTCACCATTTCATACAACAATGGAGTGCATAAGTCTATCGGCTTGTCCATATCAACACACCACTTGAATGGAGTTTGTCGAATTCGAATCCGGTCAACTTCTCTGAGTTTTGAATTAATTTCCACAATGACTTTGGTATCACACCACGACCGCAATTGAAGCTGCATAGTATTTGCAACAAATACAATCAATAACCTACACTATTGAAACCAACAATTACATTTTCAATGCAACAGGTTTACTTACATTGGTACCACCTTTTGCTTTATTGAAATCCATCACTGTTAAATGTAGGCACCTAAAATGATCATACCAAAATAAATGATTCAAACTGATAAAAGGGAACAATAACACATAATATATCTACAAGTTATGATTCCCAATCGTTATTTCCAAAAGCAAAACTCTCTATACTTCTTCCATGTGCCGACACCAACATCAACATTACTTTCAAATTTGATACATGGAGATTCTATATTGGAAACAAAAAATTTATAATAATACATGCCTCTGAAACCAAACAGTCCATGATGGTAGAGTAACAACTAAACTAAAGCAATCATGGCAAAACTGGAAAAAAGCCATAACAGTTTAATGTTGCCAGAAATTGAGAACAATCTCGCACATATTCCATTCCAATACTATTTTCTCACATATTGCATTCCAATAGGGCAGAATCGTAGCATTCAATAACACACATCATAAACACAGTCAAGGTAGCATGCCATTTCAATTTTCCCTTCCCAATTAAAATAAAAATTCGAAAATATACCTACCTCGTGAAAGGCAGGGTAAGACGGCGGAATGAGAACCAAGCCAAGTCGGCGGGAAGGAGAAGGCAGGGTATGACACTGGAACTGTGCCTGAACGTGCTCCGGTGGTGGTCTTCCAGTGGCTGTTGAACGGTGAGTGACGGCGGTCTTCCGGTGGCTGTTGAACGATGAGTGACGACGGTCTTCCGGTGGTCCTCGGGTTGCGGTTCAACGGCGACTGACGGTGGTCTTCCGGTGGAGAAAGAACGGAGGGAACGACGGCCACGGTGCCAGCAAAGTTGATCGGTGGGAAGAGACGCGAGCGAAGATGATCGGCGGTGGACCTCCGGTGGCCGTGGAACGGCGAAACACAGTGGAGTCGGGAAGTGGGGCTTTTTCGTTCGTTGGGAGGTTTCGTTCTCGTTCTCTCTCTAGGTTTCTGAAAATAAATTTCAAATTCGAAACCCTTTCGTTCTCGTTCCTTCCAATTTCCACGTAAAAATTTTTTTTTTTTTTTTAATGATCAACCAACGAGAAGCTGACACGTCATTGGTGTCAAAAATTTGTCACCCAGAGAGTGTCAAACTATCATTTTCCATATATATATATATATATATATGTGTGTGTGTGTGTGTCCCCGGGTTGCAGCTGGGCTCGTATCAACCAAATGCTGTTGGAGCTCTCTCGCGTGAGGCCTTTTGCTGGATGTTCCAATTTAAATGGCCATGGGCCGTTACCATGTTGGCAGCCCTTTTCTTTTTTCAATTCAATGCAACGTGACCTTCCTTTTTTCTTTACGTGCTCCTCCCTTTTTTTACGTTTCATTTCTTTTCTTCTTTACTCAAGTTTTCTTTTTTTTATTATTCACGCTTTTCTTTTCTTTTCTTTTTTTGAATTTTTAATTATTTTTATTTTCCTTTGTTTTTTTCTTTTTTTTCATTTTCCCCTTTTCTTTATTTTTTTTTATTATTTGTAATTGTTTTCCTTTTCTTTTTTTCCTTTTTTTCGTTTTCTTCTTTTTTTGTTTTTCTTTTCTTTTTCTTTTCTTTTTTTTTTTACAAAAAAGACTAAATCAAATATAAAATAGTAAAACAAAAATTAAAAATAATAAAATAGCATAAAATAAAATAAAAATGAAAGAAAATGAAATAAGATAAGACAAAAAGCAAAAAAAAAAGATCTATTATTTGTCAATCTGGACGGAATTGGGTGTTGACATTACCACGCACCCTCAATTTTAACGTCGTCTACCCAAATTAACGTCAAGTTCTTAATTGATCCAATTTTTCACATTAAGGGACTTAATTGAGAGATTTTACAATACGAGGACCTAATCTAGAAAACCCTACATAAATAGGGATGTTCTAAATGATTAAACCAATATTCAATTTATCCTTTACAAAACTAGTCAAACTTGGTTTTTTAAAGGCCTTTTATGTATTTAATCTCCTCACTCTTACTATCTCAAGTATATTGTAATTAGTTCATTGAAGGAAAGAAAAGGTAAAGCGGCCAAATCATATTCAATAGTACTATACTAAATTTCATAGTTAAGCAATTGAATTCTCAAGAGATATTATATCTCAAGTATTACATCTCATCGTAGGAAATTCTTTTCTTTACATAACTAATATAAATTTCTTAATATCCATGGTCAATTTTTCAATATAATATCATATTATTCTTATAAAATTAATTAATTATTGATTGAGTTTATCTCACATCCCTTATTTGTAACATCCAATTTAAATAGTTTAAACATTATTAAAGAAACCTCACACATTTAATAAATTAGAACAGTTAATAAAAAAAATGTATATAAAAGTGTTTATACAGTTATCCAAAACATAACTATAAATCAAGTGTTATATACACAACTTTAATCTAAAAACTATTTATTCATTTACAAAAGCTTTCTTCAAAACAACCCAAAATAACTAATTAAATTCAACATAGTTATATGTCCACTCCCTTATCGTCTAAAGTCTGCTCCACAATATCATCACCTACTGCTCACACAAATCAGGTGATCATTTCAAAGAACGAGAAACAACAACATACAAAACAAAACATAATAGGGTAAGCGAATATTACAAAATAATCAATCATATCATTCAAAACAACATATAACCAATTTCATTATAAAAAAAATAAGAATCTAAGCATACAGATACAATCTAGACTTGACCATTCGGATACATGTATTATTGTCGAGTTATAGCAGGTTGTGCACTTGTGGTGGCCTCTACTACTCTGTATAGTCATTGCCAATAGGTTTCACCCTACCACATACAAGGTTAGCTCGTTAACGTCTTAAGCCAAGGTAAAACCCCTAGACTAGGACCTCCTGCTATTATCACCACATGTCTCGCTCCTCTCTACTTGAAAATGGATGACCATTAGAGTGTAAGATGACCCCGAAGACTGAGCTTCTACAATAATACACACAATACTTGAAACAACCATCAAGAATTTCCCCTTAGAATTCTCTTCAAACCATATTTAACCACACACATAGCCTCATGTATAAATCAACATATAATTCAATAGATATTACTAAACAAGCATTAAAGTATCAAGACATCTTTAATCCACAAGACAAAAATGAGAAGAACTCAAAGACCAAACCAACGCACAAGGCGCCTAGTGCAAAAATTTTGGCGCTTAACGCAGACCATGCTCGCCCAGCGAACTCACTGTGCACCCAACGAATACGCAAACACAGATTTCTTGTTAACACACTACCAAGTGTACCAGATCGTATCAAGTAATAAATAAACGGTAAGTCTGAGTATCGTCTCCCAAAGGACTCTTAGGCCTAAACGTTCATGTGATTAATGGAAATCATAAGACTTGAGTAAATAATAAATTGAGTTGTAAATGCAAAATAAGAATTAAACATGCATGGAAGGGTTTTGATCAATTGACAAGAAAAAGATATGGATGAATGGAGTTGTTGGGGTATACAATTTCATTCTAATCCACTCTCAAATTCTATTATTCTTACTAGATTCAATTTTTTTATCAATGTTCATGCAACTTTCTATTTTACTCTAAACCCGATCTCTCGGTGAAAAGAGCCTAATCACAACTACTACTTTACTATCTCTAGTCTCCCTAGTAATCACTCATGCAATATCCACAGAAGCTTAAAGAAATTGACTTTCGTATTCCTATCTTTAGGTAATATTTATTCATCAAGAGAAATTCTTCATGTCTAGACTTAACTATACGTCTCCATATAGAAAGAATCAAAGGTGATGCATTTGAATAACGTCTTAAACAAAGCATTGGCAAGAACGGAAGAAAAACTCAAACTATTGAATAACACAAGTCTATGAATAAAATAACAAATTCGATATAAGAGAGTTTCAAAGAATTACATCATTGCCCAACAACAAAGGGTTTAGTTCACCATAATCATGGTGAAACTAGATGAATTGAATGGAAAGAATATAAAAGATAACCCTAGATTTGTAAAATTGGAGCTCCCGCATCCAAGATTCGCCTCGAAGGTGTGAAAATTGTGCTTCTGCATCCTTTCTGCCAAAAGATGACCTCTAAGGGCTGCACTTTTCTATTTATAAGCTGTGAAGAATTACAGAAAACAGGCCCAAAGCCCAAGTACACCGCTCAACGGTGAGGTCACCGCTCAGCGGTAGGTGCGGTAGTCGATTCCACCGCTCAACGTTCATTTCCAGGTGTCTAGCAGTGTTATCACTTCGAGGCCATCGCTCAGCGGTGGATCTGCCGCTCAGCGGTAGGCGCGACTCTTCTTTGGTGCCTTCTTTCATCTTCTTTTAAGACCAATCCCTTCTTACTTCAGTATCCTTCTTCCAATTTTCGTCAAGTCTTGTCAAAACAAGGAAAACTAAGCGTAATACCAATAAAACACTTTTCACTCTCTTGTAATGTAACTAAGAAAAAATGCATGATTTCAAGCTAGTTTCTATGTCATAAAGGGTGTGTTTTGTATCAAAATTAAGTATGAAAATAACGGCTTTTCAATCGTTATCACAACCTTAAACTTAGAACTTTGCTTGTCTTCAAGCAAAAAAAAGTAGAACTTAGCCTTCCTCCTATCATCAAAATGGTTCAACACATTCAAAACCTCTTTCTTTCACAAAAGTGATTACTCAATTCAGCTTTTCAATGGAATCTAATCAAGATGCACACATGCTTCAATTCATTTCGACTCACATAGTATTCACATAATCATATAGTCTCTAACAGATGTTATTCTTATGAATGCTCACTTAACTAAGCACAGATGTAATCATGAATTCATGGAATCATCCTCACCCAATAAAGTGTTTCACTCAATCACTCAAGTGTTTCAAGAGGTCACTCCTTCCCTCTACTATCTATATGTCACATAGAACAAAATTGTCTTTCATCTATTCCAATCAACATTCTCACACATAAATGCCATCACAAGGACTTTTCAAGGCCTATAATGAGGTTGGGCTATGAAGAAAAAATGGTTTTTCTAGATCACAAAATCCTTGAGTTAAGAGAGTTATTCAAACATTCATATTCAACCACAAACTCTCTTTTCACCAATTTCACGATTCCCATCTTTCCCTTTTTCTTTTGCATTGAACTTTTCTTTTCATGCTTATCTTCTTTCTTTTCTATCTTTTTCATGCTTTATCATTAAACACATTAGCTCAATTTTTTTCTTTGCCTTTCAATTCTCCCAGCAACCCCAAACTTGAACCTTTATCAATACCATTCAATTATTCTCAACTCAACTCAAGGTAAAGATTTTTCAAAGAGGTTTTCACATAAAGTGTTTAAGGCTAAGGTTCAAAAAGGGTAGAACACATTTTTCTCTTTACTTTGGGACGAAAGTTTGGATAAGTAAGGGCTTCCAAAAATGGCCTTGATCATATGACATAAACATGAATTCAATCAATCATAGAGATTTAGGCAAAATCATTCATGCTTTCAAGCAAATAGCAAACATATCAACAAAAACTATGGAGCTCAAAACCTCACTCATAAGCTCAATATTACCAAAATCATAATCATACACCCTGCTTAGCATCATAATCACAATCATAATATCATCATGCATCTGTTCACACAATTTGTGAACACTTCACCTATATATAAGCATGTAAAGCAATCTCAATCATCATCCAAATCAAGCATCATCAAGCACACTCATCATGCAATCAACAAGTCAAACCATCATCAGATAAGGTGTTCAAAGAAAGTATATTACCCTATACTACTAAACAGAAGCAAACCTATACTACAAATTCAAATTACAAATTCAAAAAGAACATAACATAAAATAAAACTCCTGCTCTAGTGCAATTGACATCCATCAGTAAATGCCAGATCATCCCATACTATCATCGGAGTCATCCTCCTCTTCAGCATCTGCATCCTCATAATCATCATCCTCCCCATCATCCTCCATGCCTGGAGCTATCCACTGCCATGTGTCTGTGCCTGCGGCCATGCCACCACATTATGGAACTCGTCCATAGTCCACTTGTGTGGGGGAGGTGTATCATACAACCCCACTAACATCTCAGCTGTCGCCACCTGTCGTCGATGAATGGACTCAAGTTTGGCCTCCATCATGGACATATACATGTCCCTCATCTGGAAAGGCTCTACGTGATGAGCAGGTGCATCCTCTTGGGCTGTTCCTCTCCTAGGGCGTCTTTGAGGAACTGATTGAGTTGCCTCATCTCATCCACATTATTGCCTATAGTAGGCTGCATCTATGGGCTTCCTAGGCCTCTCAAAAGGTGGAGTGGAAGTATCAATCCCAACCGCATGGCACAACCGTGTGATCAGAGAAGGGTGGCCCAAAGGTGCCTTGTTGCTGGTAGTTGCTGCACATGACTTTATTTCATCAGCTATCACCTGGCCAATATTGATATTCATGTTCCTCAACACACAGTATATAAACATGACTCTCTTGATATTAAGATCAGAAGTATGTGAGCAAGGGGTTACATTGGCATGTGTGAATGCCATCAAATACTACACCAAAGGTGTAAGATTACCCATTTTTATGTGGATAGCAGTAGTGCCTTCACGAACATTCAGCTCATATTGACACTTCTTTCCAACCCATTCCACATTTAGAAACTTGTTTATGGTGTCAAGGTCATACCTTATTACCTTGCCCCTTACATAGCTCATGTACTCCATGAAATGAGAGTACCCTAATGACTTCGCATTGGTGTAGAATTCTTTGACCACTGTTATGTTGGCAAGTGCAGGGTAAGTGATAACGGTTAAAAAACCGTTATTTTCATACTTAATTTTGATACTAAAACACACCCTTTATGACTTAGAATGAGCTTAAAATCGAGTAAAACAGTTAGTTGAGTCATGTGAGAGTCAAAAGTTGGTTTTAGAGATATTATGCTTGTGTTTACATTGTTTTGCAGGGTTTTGAAATAAATTGAAGATGGAAGTAAAGCAAGGTGGATTTGGACTCGTGAAAGATGAAGAAAAAGGATGAAAAGAAGAGTTGGCAAACCGCTCAGTGCCAAAATTGACCGATGACGTCCAGGGTGACGTCTAGGGTAAACCGCTGGGCGGTTTATTTAGCCGCTGGGTGGTTGTTTGTTTTTACCGTTTTTATCTGGCCTCGATTCTGTTATCTTTTGGGCCTATATATAGCCCTAGTGCGATTCAAAAATCATTCTTTTGGCTGAGAGAAACGTCCACAGCAGCTCTACACACCTTGGAGGAGATTTCTTGGATGCTTAGGCTCCACTTTATCAAACCTAGGGTTTATTTTTCCATTCTTCCATTCTTCCATTATATTTCATCTAGTTTCACCATGATTATGGTGAACTAAACCCTTTGTTGTTGGGGAACAATGTAATCTTTTGAAACTCTCATATATCCAAATTCTTATTTAGTTTATATGTTTGCATATGCTTGATTTATCAATTGTTGGGTTCCTTACCTGTATTTAATGCTTTTAACGTTTAACTCATTCGGTAGATGTTGTTTGTCTTTATTGATACGGGGACGTACAATAATGTCATGAACTGGGGGGAATTCCTTGATTATGCTAATACTGCCTAGGGATAGGGGTAGGATGATCAATTCTATTTTGCTTCCGTTTATAATGCATTATTAATTACTAGGGTAGGCTAGGGATAACAAGCCGGTAATTAGTAATAGGCTATTTTCACCAAGGGATTGGGTTAAGGGTAGACCAAGAAAGTTTGCATGGCAATATGATAAATAAGCAAAGTAAATAAGGAGAGTAGATATATGAGGGTGGATAAGATGAAATTGTAAACCCCAACAACTCCATTCATCCATATTTTCTTTAAGCCAATTGAATAACTGCATTTGCATGTTTACGTTTGTTTTGCATTTAACCATTCAAATTAATTTCTTTTCTCAAGTCTCAAGCGATTAGTTTACATGAAAGATTAGGCCTTAAGATTCCTTTGGGAAGAACGATATTGGGTTTACCAATTATATTACTTGGTACGATCTGGTACACTTGCCAGAGTGCTAACAAGTTTTTGGCACCGTTGCCGGGGACTCTTGGTTTAACTTTTTCTAGTAGTGTAAATTGATTAACTTTGACTTGATTGTACATATTTGTATATATTTTATTTTGTTTTATTTTTTATATAAAAGTGCTACTAGGGTTTGTGTTTCTTGTGCGTGCAACAGGAGACTAGACATACTAGAAGCAAGAAAAATACCTAACCTCTTCTTGAAGGCTTAAGTGAGACAAGGGGAAGAAGGAGAGTCAAACGCCCATCTAGGGATTTGTTTCCTTCTCCTAGCAGATCATTATCACCTTCACCAGATAGAAGAACAGAAGAGATGGAAGGACAACCTCCTCCAAGACGCACATTGGCAGATCAATCTAATGTTGTTGGTCCTTTCCACTTCAACAGCATAGCCATGCCTACGGATCCAACGACCAACATGGTGATGAATCCAACACTTATACACCTAGTACAAGGCAACCAGTTTCACGACTTGTCAAATGAGAATCCATATGATCATTTGACAACGTTTAGTGGAATATGCAATACTGTGAAGATGGCAGGTGTATCAGATGAATGAGTAAAGCTTAGCTTGTTCCCATTTTCATTAGCGGGCAATGCTAAGGTGTGGCTTAATTCTTTTCCTGAAGGAACATTCACCACATGGGAGACTATGGCTACAAAGTTTGTCACTAAATATTTTCCACAGTCCAAAATTACTCAAGGAAAGTTGGAGATCTCATCATTCAAGTAGGGCATGGAAGAGACTCTAGGTCAAGCATGGGAAATATTCAAGGGCTTGCTGAGAAAAACGCCAACCCATGGTTTTGACAAGACCACCTTGGTTCTTGCATACCTTGGAGGTTTGAACACTCAGTCAAAAATGATGTTGGATGCCTCAGCTGGAGGCAATGTTAAACAGAAGACTGAAGATGAAGCCTATGACTTGATAGAAAGTATGGCTGCTAATGAGCAAGAAAATTACAGTGAAAGGGGCGTACCTACACAAAAGAGAGGAGTTTTGCACTTGCTTGCAGATGACGCCATGCTAGCCCAGAACCATCTTCTGACTCAAAAGCTAGATAATTTGACAAAGATTCTCTCACAACTTCCTAAGGAGATTCGTAATATCTCTCAAACACAGCAGCTGTGTGATTTTTGTGGCGGTGACCATATCAATGGTCAATGTGCTTTACCTGAGGAGATGCAACAAGAAGCTAATTTCATGGGAAATCAGTTCCAGAATACCTACCAAGGTAATTTCAAACAAGGTTGGAAGAATCATCTGAGTATTAGTCAGGCACCGAATATCCCATTAGGGAAAACAAGAGGCTTCAGGCAGCAACAACCTTCACCTCTGTGGCAGCATGTTACCCATTTGACAGAGGTTGTCAGAGACCTAAATGATAGATTTGATAAATTTTTGAAGGTTTATGAGTCCAATCAGGCAAGCAATCAAGCCAGCTTCAGATCTTTGGAGATGCAAATTGGATAATTGTCAAAAAGGGTAGAAACCACTAAGAAGCACCAATTTAGGGCTAATACTGATGTTAACCCTAAAGAGGAATGTAAAATTGTTGTTACAAGAAGTAAACTAAAAGTTGAAAGGGAATTTGTGGAGATTGGAAGCAGTGATGAAGAAGAGGAGAAAAGAGAAGTCATTGAAATAAGCAGCAGTGAAGGTGAGGAAGAAGAGGAAGAAAAATCCAGTCACAAGAGGCAACTTACAGAAAATCAAGTGACTGTGGTGCCTTCTGTAATCCAACAAATTCCTGCAAGGATGAAATATTATCTTGGAGATATGATAGATTTGGATGCAGATGAAGATGAGCAAGAATTTGAACTTCAACCTCCAAAAAGGAATTATCCGCTTATTGGTATGAGATCCAGGTTGTTTGACACTTTCATGTGTTGTAAATGATTTTGACGTAGGAGGAGCCATGATAGACTCTGGATCTAGCATTAATATGATGCCCGGACGTTTCCTGAGAAATATTGGAGGGCTAACATTAAAATCGTCTAATCTTACTGTGACGGTGGCGGATGGTTCCATTAAAAAGCCACTTGGTATGGTGGAAGATGTGGTTGTGCGTGTGGAGCAGCTGGAGTTTTTAGTTGACTTTATAGTCATGGGCATGGAAGATGATGAGAAGATTCCAATGATTCTTGGAAGGCCTTTAATGGCTACTTCGAAGATGCTTATTAGTGTCCATGATGGAAGAATCATGATGAGAGACAAAAAGAATGTGCTCTTGCATACTGGCTCGAAAGAAAATAATGTCAAAGTAAAAAAGAGAGCCAGACATAGGAAGTCAAGAAGAGAAGCTGCATCATACGATGAGGTTAGCACAATAGGTACCAATACTAACAGTTGTAATGTTTTGTAGGTACCTAAAAATGATGAGGTTGACAAAGGTGGAACAATCCACTCAAAAGATACACCACTTCCACGAGGTTCACAGGTGAGATTTAAGAAAAGGAAGTGGATTGTCAACAATATTAAAGAAGATGGCAAGGTGGAGATCAGAAAACCATATACTAAAGCCATCAGAAGAGTGGATAGAAGGCAACTGATGAGTTGGGTGGATGAAGACCCCAATCGGGATGAAAAGACTTGAAGACATTTGATTTAATCCCATTTGTTGTAAAACATTTGTAGTTTTAGGGTATTTGATTTAGGACATGTAACTTTTTGGATTTTTAAACACTTTTGGGAAGCATCTACTGAGGGATGCTAAAATTTTATGTATCTACTGAAGGATACAGGTAAGCATACCTACTGAAGGGTGTTGGAAGGATAAGCACTTACTGATGAGTGCTAGGCAGGTTTGGGTCAGGCTCATGACGTTAAACAAGCGCTACCTGGGAGGCAACCCAGTTGATTATATTTGTTTCTAACTCTGTCTTAAGTGCATTGCATGATTAGATGTTGCATCTGAGAGGGGAAAGGCATATAATTGAAAAATTGAAAGTCGAAATTGAGTGCTACAGGGTTAGATTGCTTAAAAGCCAGCAAAGAAGAAGAAGAGAAAATCACTGCAAACCGCTGGGCGGTTGCGACGAATGTTGGGCTCGGGTTATCTTAAAGCTGAGCGGTTTTTGAATTTTCCACTTTCAAACTTCTTCCTTTCAATTTGGATGAGCGGTCTCCCTAGGTTTTAGCACTCCTCTTTCACTTGCAAGAGCTTTTTAGAGAGATTTCCTCACCTTCTCATCACCCACTCACCAAAAACTCATTTTTCCACCATAGTTTTGTCAAAGTTTGGGGTTTTTGGTTGAGGGTTTGCATTGAAGAGGTCATTCATCATCAATTAAAAGAATTTTAGCAAAGCATTCAACATCTCCACTTCAGTAAGTATGCAATTTCAATTTTTAGGGTTTCTATTTAAGGTTTGTTGAAAAACATGCTTAGGAACATGATAAATTAGGGCTTTTGATTTCTATGCATGATTTGATGAAATAGGAACTGTGTGAACCGATTGAATTGCATAAAATTGGTATGGAATGGTAAAATAGGAGTTAGAGTGGAGATTAGGGCTGTCAAAGGAGGGTTTTTGAAAAAAAACCAGTTACAGACCGTTGGGCGGTCTCCCTGGCCGCTGGGCAGAATTCGTCAATTTTGGGCTTTTGATTTTGGAATGCTTGGATGCTGAGGGGCCCTGGTTTTCCCTCAGTATTGGACTGCATGTGTTCTGGAAATGTAAATTGATGATGTACTAACCTCTAACAATGAATTTCTGTGATGTTATTGGGTATATTTGATACAGGGATGTCATCTTCCAGAAGAGTGAAGCATATGGGCAACAAAAGAAAGGAACCAGAGAGACCAAGGAGATTCTACTCTCCTAGGTTCCTATCTAGGAAGCATGAGGAGCACTACGCAACTGTACAGGAGAGGCGGTTGCTGATGGAAAGGAAGGTCATGTTTATTCCTGACTTAGCTCTAGAGTTTGGGCTGGAGATAGAGAGGCGAGGTTGGGAGAGACTGATTACTTATCCTGCACCAGCTAGCATTGAGCTGGTAAAGGAATTCTACACCAACGCCTTGCCTAGAGGAGGAATCTCAGCAGGGAATTACATGAGCTATGTGCGGGGACATATTGTCAGCTATGATCCCGACACCATCAACAACTTCCTGGGGACTGAGTGGCCAGGAGAGCAGTGCATATATGCGGCTCTTATAGGGGAGCACAACGACTTTGAGGACATAGAGAGAGTGATGTGTCTCCCTGGGAAACATTTTCAGAGGAACCCTAATGGAGCACCAGTTAACCTCCTTAGGACGGATTTAGCTCCCCTAGCTAGATACTGGACAGCATTCACCCATGCTAACATACAGCCGTGCTCCCATGTCTCGGACATCACCATGCACAGGACTCTCTTCATCTACTGCATGTTTAGGCAGTTAGATGTGAATGTTGGGAAAATCATCGCTGATGAGATCCAGAGCTGCGCTACTACTGTTAGTAGGAGGACACCACTAGGACATCTGTCCCTAATTACTTTTCTGTGTCAGCAGGCCGGAGTGGACACTGCAGTTCCACCCTATGAGAGGCTGAGGAGTGCCATTAATGCCGCTTATTTTCGTCAGTTTTGTGAAAGTGATGAGCCAGCCGGAGCAGTTCCTAGGAGACGTCCTAGGAGAGAAGCAACACAGCAGGAGCAGGTACCAGCAGCAACACAGTAGGAGCAGGTACCTACAAATGCACCGGCACAACATTGTGAGCCTTTCCAGATGAGGGACATATATATGTCCATGATGGAGGCGAGGATGGAGTCTCTCCGCAGAGGGCAGGTGGCCACTGCCGAGATGATTATAGGATTATATGATCAGCCACCAGTGCACAGGTGGACTATGGATGAGTTCCATAGTACGATGGCTTGGCCTCAGGAGCAGGTACAGAGTGGGTCTGAAGCAACTGGAGCACCAGGCAGAGATGATGATGATGAGAACTTTGAGGACGCACAGGATGAGGAGGAGTATGACTCAGACGAGGACTTGAGTTGAGGATATCTACTGATGGATGCCTGCACTTAGACAGGGATTTTTCTTTTTCTTTTGTACTTTGGATTTGTAGAATAAGTTGAATTTTATTTTTGTGTCTATGCTTGGCTTGTACACTGATTCTGATGAATGGTTTGACTGAATGAAATGTGTGATGAGTCTATTTAATGATGATTGGATGTGGATGATGATTGACTTGTATTGCATGATTGATATCCAAATGAAAAATTCACTAGCTATGTGAACAGATGTGTGATGATTTATGATTGTGATTGTGATGCTAAGCAGGGAGTATGAATTGATGATGTGTGAGGAAGCATGTTATGTGAGGTATTGAGCTTCAGAGTATTCATTGTTATATGTATTTATTCACAGGAAAGCATGAATGATATTGCCTAAGTCTTGATGATTGATTGAATTGCATGTGTATGTCATATGATCAAGGCCATTTTTTTTGAAGCCCTTACTTAGCCAAATTTTTTACCCAAAAGTGATTGAAATTTTATACCCTTTTTGAACCTTGGCCCTAAATAGGATGAAAACCCTTATGTTGAATTTATTTACTTTGAATTGGGTTGATAATTGTAAGTACATTCAAGGTTCAAGTTTGGGGTTGTGGGGGAAAATTTGAATGGCAAAAATAAAGGCATTGAGCTCAAATATTGAAGAGAAAAATGTATGAGAAAAGAAAAAATTCATGAAAGATGAGCTCAGTGTAAAAATAAAAGAAAAAGGGAAGAAGTTGGGAAAAAGTGAGATTGGTTAAGAAAGAGAGTTGAACTTGAACCTTGAATGCTAAATGAGCTCTCTTGATTCAAAGATTTTGTGATCCAGAAAAACCAATTTTTCTTGATAGTCCAGCCTCATTACAAGCCTTGGAAAGTCCTTGTGATGACATTTTCATGTGAAGATGTTGATTGTATTAGATGAAGGGCAATTTTGTTTCATGTGACATGTGAATAAATAGAGAGTGGAGTGACCTCTTAAACACTTGAGTGATTGAGTGAAACATGTGCTTGGTAATAATTGTTGAATTCCATAATTACATCTATGCTTAGTTGATTGATCATTCATGAATATAACATCTGTTGGGAAATATGTGATCATGTGAACTGAAGTGAATTGAAAGCATGCATGCATCTTGATTTGATTCCACTGAAAATTTGAATTGAGTATGTCTTGTCAAAAGCAAAGTGAACTTTGGGATTATTGAACTATTTGATGAAAAAAGTGGAAAGCCAAGTTTTGTTTTGCTTTGCTTGAGTACAAGCAAATTTCTAAGTTTGGGGTTGTGATAATGGTTAAAAAACTGTTATTTTCATACTTAATTTTGATACTAAAACACACCCTTTATGACTTAGAATGAGCTTAAAATCGAGTAAAACACTTAGTTGAGTCATGTGAGAGTCAAAAGTTGGTTTTAGAGATATTATGCTTGTTTTTACATTGTTTTGCAGGGTTTTGAGATAAATTGAAGATGGAAGTAAAGCAAGGTGGATTTGGACTCGTGAAAGATAAAGAAAAAGGATGAAAAGAAGAGTTCGCAAACCGTTGAGCGCCAGAATGGACCGCTGAGCATCTAGGGCGATTAGAGGCAAACCGCCCAGCAGTCAGTTGTACCGCTGGGCGGTGGCGCGATTAAGGGGTAAACCGCTGGGCGGTTTATTTAGCCGCTGGGCGGTTGTCTGTTTTTACCATTTTTATTTGGCCTCAATTCTGTTATCTTTTGGGCCTATATATAGCCCCAGTGCGATTCAAAACTCATTCTTTTGCAGAGAGAAAGGTCCATAGCAGCTCTACACACCTTGGAGGAGATTTCTTGGATGCTTAGACTCCACTTTATCAAACCTAGGGTTTGTTTTTCCATTCTTCCGTTATATTTCATCTAGTTTCACCATGATTATGGTGAACTAAACCCTTTGTTGTTGGGGAACAATGTAATCTTTTGAAACTCTCATATATCCAAATTCTTATTTAGTTTATATGTTTGCATATGCTTGATTTATCAATTGTTGGGTTCCTTACCTATATTTAATGTTTTTACCGTTTAACTCATTCGGTAGATGTTGTTTGTCTTTATTGATACGAGGACGTAAAGTAATGTCATGAATTGGGGGGAATTCCTTGATTATGCTGATACTGCCTAGGGATAGGGGTAGGACGATCAATTGTATTTTGCTTCCGTTTATAATGCATTATTAATTACTAGGGGAGGCTAGGGATAGCAAGCCGGTAATTAGTAATAGGCTCTTTTCACCAAGGGATTGGGTTAAGGGTAGACCAAGAAAGTTTGCATGGCAATATGATAAATAAGCAAAGTAAATAAGGAGAGTAGATATATGAGGGTGAATAAGATGAAATTGTAAACCCCAACAACTCCATTCATTTATATTTTCTTTAAGCCAATTGAATCACTACATTTGCATGTTTACGTTTGTTTTGCATTTAACCATTAAAATTAATTTCTTTTCTCAAGTCTCAAGCGATTAGTTTACACGAAAGATTAGGCCTTAAGAGTCCTTTGGGAAGAACAATATTGGGTTTACCAATTATATTACTAGGTACGATCTGGTACACTTGCCAGAGTGGTAACAGTAAGTTGCCAACTTCTCCCAATTTCTTCCTTCAAGCTCCTGTCCAAAGTGAGGAGCATAATCTAGGATCCAGATTGCTTTCCTTTCCATCAACAACCTTCTCTCCTGGACCAGCTTGTGATGTTGCTCATGCTTCTTAGAAAGGAACCTGTCAGAATAAAATCTATGAGGATCCTTCCTCTTTGTTCCAATGGTCTTGACCCTCTTTCTAGATGATGATGTCATTCCTTTCCAACACCAATCAGTAGGTGTACCTTGCTGTATCCTTCAGTAGATACTGTACGACATCCATCAGTAGATGCTGTTATAACTAATAAAGCTCCAACACCCATCAGTAAGTGTTGACATTCTCCTTGCTTGGATTCTTTTCTTTTTCCTCTTTCTGCTGAATTTCTTCAGAAAATTGATTAGATCAAGCACATGTTTCCATGTCTCAATCATAGGAACTTTAATTTTCAATTTCTTGAAGATCTCCAAAAAGCACATAAATTTCTTTTCCTTCCTATGATACTTCTTTGGATGAGGAAGGAGTTTTTCTCACTCCTCTTTTCTCTCAATTTTCTCTTTTTATTTTTTCTTGCTTTCTTCTTTATTTTCACACATTTTCTATTTTTTTCTTTTCTCTCAACCACTTCCTTTTCTTTCTCATCATCTTCTTCTTCCTCACTCAACCTTTCTGTTTCTATCTCCTCTATCTCAATCTTTATCTCATCTTCTCTATCTTTTCCTCATCAACAACCTTATCACTTTCGGAGATAGTAGCTTGGCATTCCTCCCTAAAGTTAACTTCAGTATTAACCCTAGAATCAAATTTCTCATTTAAGTGACAAATATGCATCTCCATCCTTTTGAATGTCGCTTCCTTGTTTTTTTGATTCGAGATGAAATTTTGCATAATTTGTTCAAAAATCTCTTCCAACCTGTTGATTTTCTCATTCAAAGCAGATACCTGTTGCCATAGTTGTTGAGCGTCGTCCAAGGTTTCTTTTGGTAAATAGGGTTGTTGCTTCCATTGACAACGTTGTCGTAACTCCTCCATGCTTTTGATACAAGATAACCTCGTATCCATGACAAGCTGAAAAAGTGCATAAAAATTTGTGTTCTCCTTGAGTGGAGTGATTTGTTGCTCAGCAGCTCGCCCAAATTGGCTTTGATCCATGTTTGAGTGAGGTTCCCACCAGTGGTTGAAATCATCTTGGTAGAATTGAGTGCCCATATAATTAAATTCTTGTCCAAACTACATCCTGCAAACATTAGGCATAAAATCCTAGAAAACATTTATTAGAATAAAAATAAACACAAACATAAAAAATCAAGTCAAAGTTAATCAATAATCACACTACTTGAATAGTTAAACCAATGAGTCCTCGGCAACGGCGCCAAAAACTTGTTAACACACTAGCAAGTGTACCAGATCGTATCAAGTAATAAATAAACGGTAAGTCCGAGTATCATCTCCCAAAGGACTCTTAGGCCTAAACGTTCATGTGATTAATGAAAATCATAAGACTTGAGTAAATAATAATTTGAGTTGTAAATGAAAAATAAGAATTAAACATGCATGCAAGGATTTTGATCAATTGGCAAGAAAAATATATGAATGAATGGAGTTGTTGGGGTTTACGATTTCATTCTAATCCACTCTCAAATATCTACTATTCCTATTAGATTCAACTTTGTTATCAATGTTCATGCAACTTTCTATTTTATTCTAAACCCGATCTCTCGCCGAAAAGAGCCTAATCACAACTACTAGTTTACTATCTCTAGTCTCCCTAGTAATCAATCACTCATGCAATTTCCACAGAAGCTTAAAGCAATTGACTTTCGTATTCCTATCTCTAGGTAATATGTATTCACTAAGAGAAATTCTTCATGTCTAGACTGAACTATACGTCTCCATATAGAAATAATCAAAGGTGATGCATTTGAATAACGTCTTAAACAAAGCATTGGCAAGAACAGAAGAAAAACTCAAACTATTGAATAACAAAAGTCTATGAATAAAATAAGAAATTCGATAAAGAGAGTTTCAAAGAATTACATCATTCCCCAACAAAAAAGGGTTTAGATCACCATAATCATGGTGAAACTAGATGAATTGAATGGAATGAAGATAAAACATAACCCTAGATTTGTAAAATTGGAGCTCCCACATCCAAGATTTTCCTCCAAGGTGTGAAAAATGTATTTCTGCGTTCTTTTTGCCAAAAGATGACCTCTAAGGGTCGCACTGTTCTATTTATAAGCTGTGAAGAATTACAGAAAACAGGTCCAAAGCCCAAGTACACCGCTCAGCGGTAGGTGCAACACTCGAGTCCACCACTTAGCCTTCACTTCCAGGTGTCTGGCGGTGCTATCACTGTCGAGGCCACCGCTCAGCGGTAGGCGCGACTCTTCTTTGGTGCCTTCTTCCATCTTCTTTTAAGTCCAATCCCTTCTTACTTCAGTATCCGTCCTCCAATTTTTGTTAAGTCCTGTCAAAACAAGGAAAACCAAGCATAATACCCATAAAACACTTTTGACTCTCTTGTAACCTAACTAAGACAAAATGCATGATTTCAAGCTAGTGTCTAAGTCATAAAGGGTGTGTTTTGTATCAAAATTAAGTATGAAAATAATGGTTTTTCAACCGTTATCATTTCTCTAGTCCTAGCAAGAACTCTCACCCAACCCCTACAACATATAGCCACCCCCTTCACTATTAACTTGCCCAGCCACCATAAGCTCACCCAACGCCCAGAACTCCTTTGGAAAAGTAGCATTCAACGCCAAAAAGGAGCACTCAACGCTCTAGAGCCCAGTGGCTCACTATTTTGGCAACTTTAAACGCCACACAAGGCCGCTCAACGTCGTAGCAGATGTCAACAAATTATTTTTCTTGTTTAGGTGCATTTGAGACCTATCCAAATGATCAAATTGGTTTTATTGAAATTGGATGGATGCAAAATATGTTTATGGTTAAAAATGAATACCACTTTGCTCATTTAATCAAAAACAAGATGCACGAGACAACCTCAACAAATTAAAAGCACTTATAACCAATTCTAAACATTGTAAACCAGAAATTTGCAAACTAAGGGTCTAAATAAGTCACAGTTAATTCAAAAAAAAAACTAAACCTTTATGTTTATCACTTACCTTCTTCTTTAGATTCTCACTTGTTAAATAACTCAACCTACAATTCTACCTATTTACTATTTCCCAATTCAACATCAAATTTTTGGTTAACTATGGTTCTAAACAAGTTTAAAATGGCCTAAAAATACACCCGAAATATGAATTATCTCTCTAAAGTAGCTCCTATAGAAATCCACATACCAAAAACCAACCTAACAACATTTCTTTTATTCGATGTGGGACTTTGTTTGTACCCAACATCCTCCCCTCAAACAAAGGACTATGGTTCTCCACCTCTACCTCCCCTACAACGGAATCATGGAGGGACGTACTCGTCTGAGCCCGGTCTCCAGACCAGAATCAGGCTCTGATACCATTTGTACGGAGGTTCAACACACACATATACACATAGATCTCTACACTGGTAAAATATTGTCCGCTTTGGGTCAAGTCCTCACGAATTTTGCTTTTGGTACCACTCTGAAAGGCCTCTTTTCAATGGAGGTATCTTATGTGTATATAAACTCATGTCCAACTCTTCTTTTATCTGATGTGGGACTTTGTTTGTACCCAACATCCTCCCCTCAAACAAAGGACTATGGTTCTCCACCTCCACCTCCCCTATAGCGGAAGTCTTTTCTTATCCTCGACTACACCATAGTCATCACTTCTCTTTCACAATCCATGGTCAAACATTGAGCATCTCTTGGTCTTCACCTCTCATGATTCACTACCAGGCTATCTGCCATTGGCCACCTGTCAAGCTGCACCTGATCATGGAGGGACGTACTCGTCTAAGCCCGATCTCCAAACCTGAACCAGGCTCTGATACCATTTGTAGGGAGGTTCAACACACACATATACACAAAGATCTCCACACTGGTAAGATATTGTCCGCTTTGGATCAAGCCCTCACGGATTTTCTTTTGGTACCACTCCAAAAGGCCTCTTATCAATGGAGGTATCTTATGTGTATATAAACCCATGTCCATCTCTTATGTTTTCTGATGTGGGATTTTGTTTGTACCCAACAAGTTATATACCTAATTAGACTTCAACACAACAATGTCAAATGTTCAAACCAGTACCAATTCTCAAGCATACACAATTATATTCATCAATAAGCAAACATTTACTCATCAAGATATAAATATCACTCAACAATCATATGAATTTATAAGATATTCAACCAAACATAATTTCTCACAACATATCAAACGTAAATTCATACTTATTAGCATGAAATTAAAGAATATATTAGTTTCTCGTACCTGGTAGAAAGCTCAAACAGCTCTACTAGACCAAAAACCTCTACCTCAACTTAAACAACCCTAACAATACCTATAGATCACAGAATTATCATTAGGGTAGGTCCTTAGAACCACGGATTGATAAGAAAGTAGAAAAGAAGATTGAATGACACATGCGACAAGACTAACTTGCATATGTCTTAAACATCTAAGCAAAGGAAAAAGAGTAAAAACTAACTTACTTTATAAAGAAATTTTCTAGATTCGTACCTTATTAGTGTTACATACAAAATACTTATGTATTGACTTAAAGAATATACATTAAAAATTTTAAATCATCTAAAAATAAATTTAATTTATAAATATAAGACAACCCAATACTCTATATTAATATTTATATTAATATCATGATGGTGAGTTAAAATTTAAATTCATTTAATGATAGTTATTTATTAATTTATCATCTATCAAATTTTTTAAACATTTATGTCTAGTGATAGGAACAGTTAGGCCGGTATTTAAAGAACAACTATGTTAATGAAGATATATTAATAAAAAGTAAATCAAGGAACACTAAAAATAATCGTTTTCCTAAAAAATGGACAGGAGATGAAAATTAATCATTTTGTCTTTATTGTAATAAGGCAAACTCAAAATTATACTTCTCAGTTATTTTTATAGAACTTCGCATTCATAATCTTCACTAAAGAAAAATATTTTTTTATATTTTCACTTTTTTATCATCAAATAATAAAATAACAAAGAGTTGGCATAAATATGTCGTTTAATATTTAAATTAAAAATTATGAAATTTCATATTGTTTCTTTTTCTTTAATATATTTTTAGTTTTAGAATTCTAAACTAGTCTCCCATCCCTATTTTCATTCCATATTTTTTTACTGATCTTAATAGTTCCTAACTATTTTTAAATATTTAACTGTATTTCATTAATTTTATCGATTTTTTTCACAACTACATGTTCCTAAATATTAAATCTAAAGTAATGAATTTGTTGCATCTTACTGTTACTAGATATTGAAAGAGATATGGTTATTTCAGATAATATTACGAAACGAATAGCTTTTTTTGCGGTATCCGAGCGTCTAAATATTCTTCTGTATAAAACTTTCCAAGTATATATTCTTTAAATATTAATATTTTCAAATATTTACCCTCTCCAAATAAAAAAGAGTACTACAAAGCAAAGCATCTTAAACATTTTAACACCAAGATCAAGCGTATGCTTGTAGTATATCACTCAAAAATAGAATATGACACTTTTTAATAAAGATCTAGTTTCAAAAAAGGATTAGTAAATAATGTTTTTCATTTTATTTTAGAATGCTTATATATAAACTTTTCAAAAAGTAGTTCTCTTTACACATTAAAAATATTTTTTAGATGGTGAGAAATTGTGTGGATAAAAGATGATCAACACAATACACTATTTAATGAAGTTTATTAACTTACATTAAATGATATTTAATAAATTTTATTGACTTACATAAAGTAATTCATTGGTAGCTTTAAACGTAATGCATAAAAGAAGCTGCTTTACCCAATGTCTTTTCGTACCTTTATTTTCATAATTCTAAATCACACGTGATTTAACTTTCTGAAAAATAAACTTTTTTTTCACAAATTTTGCAAAAAAAAAATGTAACATTCCAAATACATTATTGAAACCAGAAACATCACATAGTCAATAATAATATAGATCAATTAACAAGCTGAAAAAAAAATATAAAATTATTTTTACAGTAATTCAAGGTAACCATAAAACTGACTTTATATAGAACATATACAAGTATCAAAACTATGTACAAGAATAGTGTCACAAAAATCACCAAGAAAAAGATAAACACTAAGGAAATAAATTACTAAAACTACTACACGTCTAAACCTTCACCGCCTAATGCTCGCTCAACTGTCACATCATCAGGCTCTACTCACACCCACCAGATATTCATCGCCAAGAGAATAACATATAGAACAAACAACCAACAAATATACAAGAAGGATAAGCTAATTTTAAAACAAATATTCATATTAAGGTAAATACAACATACAATTTCAAACACACAATAAGCAAAACATCATTCCCATTCACACTTACTGACTCAAACTTGGGCAAACCTTTTAATATATAGTATAAATGTCAAGTCATGGAAAATTCCCCATATTTGTGTGACGGAACAGTTGACCCACTCAAAGTTGTCACCTAAGGTTACTCCTTAAAAACGCCCTTTTACCATCATGAAGAAAGGCCCCCAAACTAGGACCTCCTACTCCTTTCACGACATGACTCATCACTCTCTAATTGAGCATGAATGATCATTAGAGTGTGAGGATAACCTCCATATCAACTTCTTACAATTTATATTAATCCCACATAAAACCACTCATAAGGGATTTCCTCCTTGGAATTCCCATTCACAATATTTTAGTAACACATTGATAACCTCATTACAAATTTCATCCAAACATCGGAAGCCATGAAACATCCACAAAAGAATCAAAATAGCCCAGACAAGTATCACAAAAGACCTAAAACAACTAAAAACAAAACTTGTTGGTTGGCGCTCAACGCCCTAACACCAGAGAGTTGGAGCCTAGGCACCTAGAAAGGGGCGCTCAAGGCCATGACAAATACAATACCTCTTTTTTTTGCCTTGAACACTTTACCCCAACTTCTAATATTCCCAAAGACCCTATAAACACAAAGAACCCCCTAGAAACACCACTATAACTCCAATTTGCCACTCCAAACCCAAATTAAGCTCTTTAAGCTACCCAAATCTCATTTCTACCTCTTTTAACTCATTTTGCTACACATATTACACAAAAAAGTCTTAAATGACTCAACAACATACCTTAAACTCTCCAATTCAACTTGGACTCACTCCCTTAGAAATTCACTATCGAAAACCCCTATATTTGTACCAAAACCATGCAAAAGCACCCTCACAAATCTTTACTACATAATAAACCATATTTTTTCTGGTTTGACAGTCCCATAAGTCCAAAATAACTTTAAAACAGTCACCAATTATATGTTTTACCCAACTAGCCCCTTACTCATAAATTTACCTATTAAACTCCTCAATTCCACTCCAAAACAAGTAGTAAATGTGGTCATATTCTCTCTGAGCTCAACACCATAACTTAACCATCCAAAGATGTAAATTAGACATAAGTCACCCTAACACTTACCAAACAGTAGGTTCCACCTTAAACTCCATATTCCAATAATTGTATACCAATACTCTTCCATTTAAACCACCAAATAATATATCAACCTCTCCTTTTTACCAACAACGTCATCAACACAGTTTTACAATCACACAACTCTCATTTTAGCATACATACACTTGTATAACATTCATATATTATTGGAATATCAAGAACACATCATTAAGCACACACAATATGTTATTTCTATCAATTCAACGCATACAAGCTATCACATATTCACATACACACCAAATAACAAATTTCAAATCTTCCTAATATATATTTCAAATCTTTCGTCGCAAGAAAATTTTAGAAAAGCCTACAAATCACCAATTGATGATTGGAAACGAACTTTAGAATCTCAAATTGACTAAAAATCAAAGGAGAAACACTTTTTGTACATGTAAAAATAGATTTACATGTATGATCAAAGACCTAGAATAGAAGGAGAAAAAGGGGTAGAAACTTATTTGCTCTATTGTAGAAATTGATCGATAGATGTTGAAGACAACTTAATAGTGATTTCTTAAGAACTTCCTGATCGTCAAACACAGGATCAAGGAGTAAGAAAACTTAGAGGGAAGGTAGAGAGAGTTTAGAGAATGAATTCTAAAGAAATGAATTGTGTTTTAAATAATGAGACAAGTGTATGAAATTCTATATATATTATAAATTTATTTTAAAATAAAATAATCAATTTCATTAGTTTCAAACACCTATCTACTCTAATACTCCATTTTTTAAATTCTTACAAATACTAAATACTATAAATACTAAAAAAACATAATATTAAACCGTGCTTTAGCATCATAAACATATACAATTTTAGTTTCATTTTCTAACCTTGGACCATATATATATATATATATATATATATATATATATATATATATGTATATATATATATATATGTATGTATATATATATATATGTATGTATATATATATATATGTATGTATATATATATATATATGTATACATATATATATATATATGTATACATATATATATATATATATGTATACATATATATATATATATGTATATGTATATATATATATATATATATATATATATGTATATATGTATATGTATATATATATATGTATATATATATATGTATATATATATATGTATATATATATATGTATATATATATATATATATATACATATATATATATATATATGAGTTTGTTAACGCGCGTATGCTTTTTTTTCAGTTGGTACATTTTAACAATGTGTACCGGATTATAGTAGACAAAAATACCCTCATATATTATGGATTCTAAATTTTAAAGACAAAGATATTTAAATAATTTTCATTCTCAAAATTAAAAAAAAAAAAGAAACCCCCAAACCCTTACTCACCTCCCTCATTCCTCTCAACCCTTTCTCTTTCATCTCTCTCACTCCAACATTTTCTTTATCATCTATGGTAGATCCAACTAAAAAAAAAATTAGAAATACTCGTCGTTAAACAATTTACCTTTGTAAAGAGTTGAGTCATTGGCATATTCGCCTTCAGGTAAAAGTTCATTCAAGATCTCTTCAATTTCATCATCTTCACTAACCTCTCTAATTTCATCATCTGTAGATGTTGAATCGTCATCTCTTAAAAAACCTTCAGGCCAATTACCAATTCCTTCTGATGTCATTATGGTTGTGAAAATTAGATAAAATTAGATAAGACAAAAATTATAAAATGAAAACTCATTATAAAATCATTTTTTGTAAGAAATTGTTTAATAGCGAGTGTTTCTGATTTTTTTCCGGTGAATTATCAATTCCTTCATATTTCATTATGCTTTTGAAAATTAGATAAAATTAGATAAGACAAAAATTATAAAATGAAAACTCATTATAAAATCATTTTTGTAAGAAATTGCTTAACAACCAGTGTTTCTGATTTTTTTAATTGGGGCTACAGTAAAGATGACAGAGAAAAGGTTGGAGTGAGAGAGATGAAAGAGAAATGATTGAGAGAGGTGAGTAAAGGTTTGGGGTTTTTTCTTTTAGTTTTGAGAATGAAAATTATTTAAATATCTTTGACTTTAAAACTTAGAATCCATAATATATTTTGCCTGCAAATTACCAATTCCTTCATATATCATTATGCTTTTGAAAATTAGATAAAATTAGATAAGACAAAAATTATAAAATGAAAATTCATTATAAAATCATTTTTTGTAAGAAATTGCTTAACAACCAGTGTTTCTGATTTTTTTTAATTGGGGCTACAGTAGAGATGACATAGAAAAGGTTGGAGTGAGAGAGATGAAAGAGAAAGGATTGAGAGAGGTGAGTAAAGGTTTGGGGTTTTTTCTTTTAGTTTTGAGAATGAAAATTATCTAAATATCTTTGACTTTAAAACTTAGAATCCATAATATTTTTTGCCGGCGAATTACCAATTCCTTCATATGTCATTATGCTTTTCAAAATTAGATAAAATTAGATAACAAAAATTATAAAATGAAAACTCATTATAAAATCATTTTTTGTAAGAAATTGCTTAACAACCACTGTTTCTGATTTTTTAATTGAGGCTATGGTAGAGATAACAGAGAAAAGGTTAAAGTGAGAGAGATGAAAGAGAAATGATTGAGAGAGGTGAGTAAGGATTTGGGGGTTTCTTTTTTTTTTTTTTAGTTTTGAGAATGAAAATTATTTAAATATCCTTGACTTTAAAACTTAGAATCCATAATATATGAGAATATTTTTGTCTACTATAATCTGGTACACATTGTTAAGAGACGTACGCGCGTTAACAAACCATATATATATATATATATATATATATATATATATATATATATATATATATAATTTATGACATTGACACGTCAAACTATACTTCATCTCATGTTTTAATCGTACCTATTATTCAAACTATATAAATTTTAATATTTTTTAACATTTAAGGGGTCATTTTTGAAATATTAAATATTCATTTTCATCAAAGTCAAAAGGTTTAGAAAGTCAATAATACTTCGGCTATCATAATATTTAATAGAAAAATATTCTACTGTCAGGCTGTATTAATGAATAGGTTGATATTGCATAGTGGTTAAATATCATTAAATACCAGTGACGAAAAACATATAAATTGACCTCATTATTATTGAATTTTTTAATAAAAAATATATATTATTGATGTTTAAATTACAATATAGTGTGAATTAATTTACTTCTTAAAAAAATATATTCATTATTTACTATTTAAAAGTATCAACAATCATTTTTTCAATTTGATAAAACTAAAACTATTTAAATTTTAGATGAAAATTTTAAAAACTAAAATTTATAACAATTATTTTGATTGTAATTAATGCACGAATAATGTTAAATTATTTTCACTACTTAACGAAAAATTTTGTATGACAAAAAATTATTATTTGTATATTAATTATTTTGATAAATACTTTTAAAACAATATTTATTACAGTGTAAAGACATGGAGAATGGTGTTTTAAAAATAGTAGTTGTTAAAAAATAGTGAGACTTAATTATTTTAATATCAAATAGTTTTATTATAAATAGTTTTTGTCAACACCCAATTTCGTTCTAATAAGTAAATAAATAAAAATAAAGAAGAGAATAACTAATGGTGGATAAAGAAAATAATAAAATAATTTTCCTTAAAAAAAATGTATACGTAATTTTCAAACTCTAATGCAGAACACATCACTAAAAAATATTTTTGAAATATTACTTTAATATAGTAATAATTTTAATAAATATTATGCCAATAATTATAAACAATAATTAAAAATAATATATTTATATAATTTGTTGCGTCAGTTTCTTTTTAAAGAGAAAAATATGATTTTTAAATTGACAAACAATAATTAGAATCAATGTCCTGAATATTATTTGATTTGTTTTTTCTACAACTAAGACCATTTCTTTCTCTATTTTGTTCATTGTCAATTAATTCACAATTAAGGTCAAATTACCATAATATTACAATGTGTATACAAATATGCACCCTGTCATAGAAAAAAATAAATAGAGAGAGATACTCAGAAATAATAGATAGAAAGAGTGAGAGAGAGAGAGAATATAGAGGGAAATAAGTTCTCATGCCAAAGAGGTTCTATCAATGACAACAAACAAGGAAGAACTAGGGGACTACTGCAAGCTAAAAAGGTATTTCACCTCTACACCCTTCTTTCTCTCTTTTTTTTATACTTTGTAATTTTTTTCCAAAGATATTTTTTTTCACACAAATAATGTTTTTTTTAAATCATAAATTTTGGAATATAAGTACGTGATTATTGAGCTCCTTATGCTTGGGTTTTCGGAATTAGGGATTTGGAAGAGAAGAACACAAGAAAACCAAGGATTGCGAAATGACGACGAAGGGTTATAAAGATGAAGAAGTCAAGATGCGCAGGCTGAAGATGGAGAAGTTGAGACACAAAGGCCCGAAGATGAAGAAGTCGAGAGGTGAAGGTGAAGAAGGAAAGACGCAGTGAAGAAACTCTGGAGTAGGTAGAAAACAAAGCATTGTAGGCGCAACTTAGGATGCGAAATACACGACATTGGTGTCAAAAATTTTGGACATTTTTGGCAGTTTGATAAAGAAACCCTTGGAAATATATTTTAAAAAATAAATAAATTAAATTTAACTACATTTTTTTTAAATTTTCGAAAAAATTACAATAAATAAAAAAGTACTGCGGTTTAGTAGTGAAACCACGAATAGTTAGGAGAGGTTTCTAAACCCAAGAAACAAACCCGTATTAATTTACTATTTTTTTAGTGTATGGCTGGCTTCTTTCCTTTTTCCCACCATTCTTGAAATAAAAAAAATACAAAAAATTTAAAGCCACAAAATGTCAATTTTGTTAAACCAAACAATTAAAATAGAATGGTTTAGTTTCTTACACCAAGGGGGTGGTGAATTGGTGAAATTTAATGTAATGTTCTTTTAAAATATTTTTCACAAAAGGTGATGCCTTTTGAAACTTTCTTGAAACACAAGGAAAAAGATTTTCAAATGCAGCGATTTAATAAAGAATATAGTCGACTTAAAAGTAAAAGTGCAAGGATCAGAGAAATCAAACACTGCTTTTTATATTGGTTCGGCCAACCTGCCTATATCTAGTGTCCTTCCAATCACAGGAAGCAACTGCACTATAATGATCAAGGTTTTTACAACAAGGCTTTTATAGAGACCTCACGTCAAAAATATAAAACACCTCTCTAACCCTCCAATCAAAATATAAGCATACAATAACAAGACTAGCAGCAAGAATCCTCTCTTCTGTTGTCTCAACCTCTTTGAGAAACCCCTTAAATTCAAGAACGCAGCACGCTCTTATCCTTGTAGGGAAACAACCCAATCTTCATCAGATTATAGATCTTATTCTTGCAATAGACACCTCAATGTGTAGATAGAGCAAAATTTCAATGCACAACAATCTTGCTCTTCAAGAAATCACAAAGAGATGATCACCACGGTGTCTTCTTTGATTCTTGTAGCTTTCTCCACTTTCTATAAGACAACAATAATCTGAAAGATAACACAAAAGCGTTAGAATCAAAAAATTCTTCACAGAAATCAAATTTGCATCAATTTGTAGAAAATCACAACTCTAACGCATTTTAGTCAACTTAGCTACTAATGCAGTCAATTATAATAAAACAGTTATAGTTGCTAGCAACAGTCAATGCAATTAATTGAATACGCAATTAATGTAGTCGATTTACATATAATGCTTGGTCAACATATTTTAAAATATGACCGTTAGACAATTATGTCAAGCATTATCAGAATTTCAAAACATAATAGACTTAGTTGAATGCAATATGCATATAGTCGACTATGTAACAGTATAAAATAGTTTTGAAAAACTTTCTCTTTGAAAAATCTCACAGCACACTTTGATAAGGTCTATGCAAAGACACGAGTTTTAATCGACTCACCCCATAATGAAGTCGACTTAAAATTGTTGTTTTGCCACACAATTTAAAGTTCAACATCAGTGCATGTGGTTTTTCTTTTCCAAACACATGTGTCATGCATTCAAGTATAATATCACATATACAACACAGTGAAATGCAGTCAACAGAGCAACAACATAATCATGTTCTCTTATATAACATGTAAGCATAGAACATGTAACACACAATACACATGTGTTATTAATTATGTGTTGTCATCATAAAAAACCAGAAACTCTGAGATTGTGGGTTCAGCTAAACCAGTGCTCTCCCTAACAACAATCTCAACAATCTCCGCCTTTTTTTATGATGCAAACCATGATTAATAATCAACCATTTTATTCAAATCAATACATATTATCAATCAAATACTAATCAACATAATTCTCCCCCTTTGGGCATTAGCAAAAAAGGTAAGCACAATGGTATTTGTTAAAATCGAATGGCTTAGTTTCTCACACCAAGAAGGGGTGAATTGGTGAAACGTAAAATCAGAGTCTTTTTCAAATCTTTTTCGTAAAAGGAGATGCTTTTAAATCTTTCTTGAAACGCAAGGAAAAAGACTTGTTAATGCAGTGGAAATAAAGTTGTGTTAATGTAGAAGAGCGTTGACTTAAAAATTAAAAGTGTAGGGATAAGAGAAATCAAACACTAGTTTTTATACTGGTTTGGCCAACCTACCTACATCCAGTGTCCTTCCAATCAGAGGAAACAAATGCACTATAATGATCAAGGTTTTTACAACAAGGCTTTTATAGAGATGTTAAGACTCCGGAAAATGTACCGAATCGTATCAAGTAATATAAATGGTAAGATCAAGTATCATTTTCTCAAGAGACTCACGGCACTAAACAGTTGTGCTTTTGCTTAACCAATTAAGACTATAAGAACAATATTCCTATGTCTAGGTAATACTACCTTTGGGAGAATTTCCCAGTTCTAGATTTCCCCGTATGTGTCCATATTGAAAAAATCAATGATCATGCAATTGAATGAGTTAAACAAAGCATGCATAGAGTGTAAAGGAAAAACCCTAACAATTAATGAAGTAAAGCATTTCTAATATAAATAAATTCAAATACAAGAGAGTTTAGAAGTTACATCTTCCCCAATAACAAATGAGATTAGTTTTTCACCGTCATGGAAGAACTAGGTGTACAATGGAATGGAAGAGATATAAACCCTAGAAAGAGAAGAGGAGAGCTCTCACATCCCCCAATCTTCCCCAAAGGGGTGAAAAACGTGTTTCTGTGCTTAAGCCATTAAAAGATAGACCCTCTAGGTCTTCCAAACCCTTATATAGTTTATAAAAAATAGCAGAAACAAGCTCAAGCCCACGTCAGCAGCGCTAAAATGGCGCTCAGCGGTAGATGCGGTTCTCAAAATGACGCTCAACGGTGGCGCTTAGGCGTGACATAGGAAGCATTGGCGCTCAGGCACCAGACAGTAGGAATTAGCACTCAACAATCCAAAGTGACGCTCAAAATTGTCTGTTATTCTTCTATATGTTACTTTTCCATCTTTTCCTGACTCTAACTCCTTGCCACTTCAATTTCTTCTTCCAATTCATCTTAATTCCTGTCAAAACAAGGAAAACCGAGCATAAAACCAATAATACCACCTTCAACTCTCTTATTCTCACAACTTAAGCAAGGGCATGAGTTCAAACGGTATCATAAAGGGTGTTTTTAGTATTAAAATTAAGTATAAAAATAACGGTATTTCAAACGTTATCAAGAGACCTCCATATCAAAAATATAAAAACACCACTCTAACCATTTAATCAAAATATAGGCATACAACAAGAAGAGCAGCAACAAGAATCCCCTCTTCTACCGTCTACACCCTTTGAGCAACCCCTCAAAGTCAAGAATGCAACACGTCCTTCTTCCTATAATCACAATAGGGAAACAAGCCAATCTTTAATAGATTGATGATCCTGATCACATAGTTAACACCCAATGTGCAAATTAATCAGACTTTCATAGCACAACAATCTTGCTCGTGAAGAAATCACAAGTAAATGATCACCACGATCTTCTTCTTTGACTCTTGGAGCTTTTCCACGTTCTGTAAGATAGCATTAATCTAAAAGAATCACCAAAATTGTTAGAATCACAAAGTCTCTTAAAATTTAAATTATCGTCAATTTATAGTTTTTCATAGTTCTGACGCACTTTAGTCGACTCTGCTACTAATGTAGTTGAATATAACAATACATTTATAACAATTAGTAGTAATCAATGTTGTTAATTAGAAATTAATGCATTCCAATCTCATTTAATGCTTGGTCAACATATTTAAAAATATGACCGTTAGATAGTTATGTCAAGCATTAACAAAATTTCAAAACATAACAAACTTAGTCGAATGCAGTGCGCATATAGTCGACTATGTGACAGTTTAAAACTTAGTTTTGAAAAACTTTCTTTCTGAAAAATCTCACAGCACACTTTGAAAAAGTCTGCGCAAAGACACAAGTTTTAATCGACTCACACCATAATGAAGTCGACTTAAAACTGCTGTTTTGCAACACAATTTATGTTCAACAAAAGTGTATGTGGTTTTTCTTTTCCGAAAATGTGTTATGCATTCAAGTATGAAATCACAAATATAGCACAATGAAATGAAAACAACACAACAACATCATAAAAATGTTCCCATATAATCATGTGTTAAAATGGAATGGCTTAGTTTCTCATACCAAGAGGAGAGGTGCATTGGTGAAACTTAAAATCACAGTCTTTTTAAAATCTTTTTCTTAAAATGAGATACTTTTAAAACTTTCTTGAAACACAAGGAAAAAGACTTGTTACTGTAGCAGAAATAAAGTTGACTTAATGTAGAAGAGAGTCGACTTAAAATAAAAAGTGTAGGGATCAGAGAAATCAAACATTAGCTTTTATACTGGTTCAGTCAACCTGCCTACATCTAGTGTCCTTCCAATCACAGGAAGCAAAAGCACTATAATGATCAAGGTTTTTACAACAAGGCTTTTATAGCGACCACACGTCAAAAATATAAAACATCTTTCTAACCCTTTAATCAAAATATAGGCATACAACAAAAAGACCAGCAACTAGAATCCCCTCTCCTGCTGTTTTTACCCTTTGAGCAACCCCTCAAAGTCAAGAACACAACACGTCCTTCTTCCTGTTGTCACAACAGGGAAACAAGCCAATCTCTAATAAATTGTTGAACCTGATCACGTAGTGAACACCCAATGTATAGATTCGATCAGACTTTCACAGCACAACAATCTTGTTTGTCAAGAAATCACAAGAGATGATCACCACGGTCTTCTTCTTTGATTCTTGGAGCTTTTTGACGTTTTGGGAAGAGATATCACAACAATCGTTAGAATCACTATGCTTCTTATAGAATTCAAATTCGCGTCAATTTATAGTTTTTCACAATTTTGACGCTCTTAAGTCGACTTAGCTACTAATGCAGTCGAATGTGACAAAGCACTTATATCAGTTAGTAGTAGTCAAAGTAAACAATTGATAACACAATTAATGCAGTTGATTCTCATTTAATGCTTGGTCAACATATTTAAAAATATGACCGTTTGACAGTTATGTCAAGCATTAACAGAATTTCAAAACATAATAGACTTAGTTGAATGTCTTCCGCATATAGTCGACTATGTGACAGTTTAAAACATAGTTTCGGAAAACTTTATTTCTGAAAAATCTCACAACACACTTTGAAAAGGTCTGTGCAAAGACACGAGTTTTAATCGACTCACCCCACACAATTTAAGTTCAACAAAAGTGCTTGTGGTTTTCTTTTCCAAAATCATTTGTCATGCATTCACAAATAAAATAAAAAATATATCACAGTAAAATGCAATCAATCAACACGATCATGTTCACATATAATCATATAACATGTAAGCGTGAAACATGTAACACAAAATATATATGTGTTATTAATTATGTGTTGTCATCATCAAAAACCAGAAACTCTGAGATTGTGGGTTTAGCTACACCAGCATCTTGAAACCTACTGCTGAAAATGCAAAAAGTTCAGATGATGAGGAAACTGATCTCATGGAAAAAAGGTTTTCTAAATTTTTGTTATGTGTTTGCTGGATCGCTAAGTGTACTGAATCACACAAGTAATATAAAATGCTAAGACCAAGTATCGTATCCCAAAAGACTCTCGGCACTAGACAGTCGTGTGATAACTCGGTTAATTAAGACTTAAAGAAAACAAGATCATTAGTTTCAAATGAAAAAACAGAAAATTAAATATGAATGTAATTTGATCAATAGAAGAGTTGCACAATGATGAACGAATGTTGTTGAATATGAGATGAGTATGTTGTTGGGTTTGATTTCACCAAGTTCCCTCTCATGTATGTAAGAATTCTTCTTTATACATTAATGTTAACGTCACTCACTAAATCACCTAAACCCGATCCCTCGGTGAATAAGTCTGTCCCAAATTACCAGTTCATGCAATTCCTAGCATTCCTATTAAAAAAATGTGAAGATCAAGAGCTTTCAGAGGACCAAGACTCATACCCTCATCCTTCAGAAATATTACTTTTGAGAGTAATTCAACAAGAACCTGAATTTTAAGGAACCTCCCAGCACTTATGCAATTCATAAATCATGCTAATGAATGAGTTAAACACAGCAAGCGTTGAAACAAATGAATTACTCTAACAATTAATGAAAAAGCATGCATATGTTATTAACAATCAATTCAAATACACGAGAGTTCAAAAAGTTACATTATCCCCCAACAACAAATAGAGTTTAGTTCCCCATCGACATGGAGAAACTAGATGAACAATGGAGAAGAATGAGATAGAAAAACCCTAAAAATTGGGAATGGAAGCTCCCGCATCTAAATCTGCCTCTAAAGGGTGAGAAAGTGTGTAGTTGCGCTCCTTCTGCCAAAGATACTAAACCTAGGATGTCTGGGTCCTTTAAATAGAGCGAAACAAAACAAAAAACGAAGTCTGGCCCATATCGCTGGCGCTCAAGCGCCCCACTTAGGGCGCCCAGGCAATGAACGACACTTCTTGACGCTCAAGCCTCCAAAGTGGCGCCCAAGGTTCGAGCTTTCAACGCTTAAGCACCTCAAAGGGGCGTCCGGGCAGTGGACAACACACTTTAGCGCTTAAGCCCCCTGAAAGGGCGATCAAGCTTCGTGCTTCCCTCCTTTTTGGTGCTTTTCCAGGCCTTTCTGAGCTCCGTCTTCTTGACACCTCACCTCTGCTTTCCATATTATCTCATTTTTTGCCAGAAAAAGGGAATTTAGTTATTATTTCATCAAACTCAACCTTAACTCTCTTATTCACACAACTTAATAGAAAATCATGATTTCAAGCAAGTTCTAAGCAGAAGAGGTTGCATTTAGTATCAAAATTACATCACAGATAACAGTATTTTCAACTGTTTTACAACCCTAAACTTTTGTTGTCCTCAAGAAAAACATATTGTCACTCAGCTTTTCAGAATAATTACTACAATGATTCAACCTTCTTCAAAAGATTTCCTTTCAGGACAAGAAATCACTTTTATCAATTTAGCATAAATATATCAGTCAAGATGTAAAGATGCCTTAATTTAATCAAACTCAATGTGATGCTCATACACTTTCAACAGATTGCATCCTTAGGAATGATCAATCAACCAAGCAAAGATGTAATTAGAAATTCAAAGAACTACACCTCACCAAGGGAAATGTTTCACTCAAGAACTCAAAAGTGTATCACTCAACTCAAAGGTGTATAGTGAGGTGTTGGTGTCTTTTACACTATGCTATCACAATGTCACACAAATTAACTTTGCCTTTCATTTAACAACAATCAAACATACTCATAAGCAAGTCATCATCACAAGGGCTTTTCATGGCTTGTAACTTGGTTGGGCTAAGAAGGAAATTGGTTTTTCTAGTCAGCAAAATTCCTTGAGTTAAGAGAGACATTTATGAATTTATCATTCAAGAACAGACTCTCTTTCTTTTTCACTTATTTCCAGCTTTCCCTTGCAGTGAGCTTTTCTTTTCTTTTCATTTTTCTTTCTCTTGCTTTTGCTTTTCAATTGCTTTTGCTTTTAAATTGCTCACTACCTAGAAAAATGGGGTTGCTACCCAGTAACCCCAAACTTGAACCTTTATTAGTACCTCATTAGATGTTCTCAACTTAACTCAAGGTAAAGATTTTCAGAAAAAGGATTTTCAAAACATGCAAGGTTCAAAGTTCAAAGGTTAGAACAAACTGTTCTCTTTTCAGTGGGAAATAATTCATGTGAAGGCTAAAAGGATAAGGGATAACAAAAGATGGCCTCGATCATATGAAACCTGTAAGAAAGTAGTTCAATCACAGAAAATTTGGGCAAAGTCATTCATGCCTCCAAAGTAATAGTAATTATTTACAAGAAAACTGTAAAGCCCAAACCTCACACAGGTAAACTCTCAAGTCCCAGAATTCAAAAAAATACCCTGCTCAGTATCTCAATCAGACTTTACCTCAAGCACCTGTTTCACACACTGTGAGCCATCACCTGTATATGAGCACTTCATGCATCATCTCAACATTAATCAATACACCAGAATATCACAAAGCAATACTCATCACAAAACATAGCACATTTGAATCAAATCAGTGCAATTCATTCAAGTAGAGTACAATAATCCTACACTACAATCAAAACAATAAAAATAGAAACAAAATAAAGTTAAACAATTAAAGCAGTAAAGACAGATAAAATTAAAAGAAGTCTCGTTCTAAATCAAAGTGGCATTTATCAATAGATGCCAAATACAACTCATCACTCATCAAAATCAGAGTCATCTTCTTCCTCAGCTTCTTCTTCCTCAACTGCAGCTTCAACTTCTGCAACTCCACCATCTGCAACTCCACCATCTGCATGCGTCGGGTCCTCTGGCCACGCCATGTGAGCTCTAAACTCGTGCATAGACATGTAGTGCCGCACCTCAGGAGGATCATATAATATGCTAATCATCTCGGTTGCCACTATTTGGCCTCTATGGAGAGCCTCCATCTGCGCCTCCATCATGGTCATATACTTGTCCCACATATGAAAGCGGAGGCCTCATCGGCAGGCGCCTCAACTGGCGGTGGTGCTCTCCTGTGCACCCTGGATGCTTGTGGTGGTGGCATAGGCTGGCCTGACTCATCTGCTGCACAATAATGAGTAAATTAGGCTGCGTCCAACTCCTTTCTAGGACGCTCCAAAGGTGGTGTGGAAACATCAATACCTGCAGCCTCACAGAGCTGGTTGATCAAGGAAGGGTGCCTTGTTGCTTTAGTTTTGTAAATAAGAGAGTTGAGGATATGCTTTATGATTTTATCACTAAATTCCCTTGATTAGGTAGGTCAACCAGTCAACTAGAAAAGTCAACCAGTCAACCAGAAAAGTCAACCAGTCAACTATTAAAGTCAACTAGTTGACCAGAATGCTGAAAAGTTGACCAGAGTGATGTTTTGTGCCGTAGGGAGCGTCGGGCGGTGGACTCAGGACCAGTTTTTCACTATTTTTCGCCTGGGCAGCGTTGGGGGGCCATTTTGAGTGCCACACATACTGCCGGGCGGTGGAAACCACCGCTGGGCGGTGCACTGTTGGACCTGGGCCAGTTTTCTGTTATTTTCATTATCTGTTTTGGGCCTGGACCCGTTTACTGTTATTTTTCTACCCTATTTAAAGACCAGAACGTCTTAGAGAATGTATCTTTTGATGGCTTAAGCATAGAAACACACTTTTCACCCCTTTGGGGGCAGTTCGGGGGATTTGACAACTCTCATTTTCTCTTTTTAGGGTTTCTATCTCTTTCATTCCATTGTACACCTAGTTTCATCATGACGATGGAGAACTAATCTCATTTGTTATTGGGGATGATGTAACCTCTAAACTCTCTTGTATTTGAATTGATTCTTGTTATTGATATATGCTTCTGTCATTAAATGTTAAAGATATTCTTCTTTGCTCAAATGCTTGTTATGATTTATTCATGTTTGGCATAAATATTATGATTTGTATGTATCATGAGGAGATATCGCACTCTTAGGGTTGGTGGATTTAGGGAAGGTGACACCTCTCCTCTTCTCTCCCTAGGATTGGTATCGTAAGATATCTACAAATCATGATCTGGGGAATTCTCTTGATAATGAATATTACCTAGAGATAGGAATAGGAACATCAATTGCCTTAAGCTTCTGTTCACATCAATACATGAATAATTGCTAGGGAGACTAGAGATAGTAAACTAGTAATTGTGATTAGGCTCTTTTCACCGAGAGATTGGGTTTAGAGTAAAATAGAAAGTGTCATTGGCATTAATGAAGAAGATGAATTCGTTTATGCATGAGAGTGATTAGGTGAAATCTAAACCCTAACAACATATTCATCCCATATTATCAACAACATCCATTCACTTTTGTGTTTAGCCTCAATTGATCAAATTGCATTCATGTTTATTTTTCTGCACTTTGCATTCATAAACCCCAAAATATTGTTCATATAGTCTTGACTGGTTAAGCAAAAGCACAATTGTTTAGTGTCGTGAGTCTCTTGGGAAAACGATACTCGGAGTTACTGTTTTATTATTACTTGATACAATCTGGTACACTTACCACGGTGTTAACAACAGTATAGGAAGGTGGCCCTCTGGGCAGTGATGTCTGATACATGGGAGTATGGCTGGATATTGGCATAAGTGAAAGCCATCTAGTACTTTGCCAGAGACATCAAATGGGGTCTTATGATGTGGATGACTACCCCAGACCTGTTTCTCTGAAAACACCCTCCGGGCACACATAATGTCCTCTCCACATCATCATAGTCTACTCCCTCCAACATAGACAGTGCAAACTGAAACTGCTCTCCTTCTCATTCAACTCCTAGAAAATAGTTAATGACATCAACATCAAAAGAAATATTCTTACCCTTTTACATAGCTAAATTATGTCTCTTGCTCCGCCCCCAATGCCTTTGCATTTGTGCAGAATTCTTTTACAATGGTAGTGCTGGCGGGAGCAAGGTAGGTTGCCAAGTGGCCCCAATCTTGTTCAGCTCCCTTTCAAATTAAGGAGCCAAAGATGGTAAGGCCGCCACCTTCCGCTCCATCAACATTTTCCCTCCCTCTATAGGAGGGAAGTATCTCTCATGAGCTGTAGTTCTGAATGTGTGAGAGTAGAACTGCTTCTTTTCCTTCCTCTTGGTCGTTCTTTCTTTGTTACCCAGAGTCTTGATCCTTTTTCCTGAAGAGGATGTCATTCCTGTACACAAAGATTCATAAAACAAACATAGAAATCATCAAGCATTAGTCCTTAAAAATCAACAACCTCTTCTCATTCAGGCTAAGAGCAGATAGAGAGCCCTCAACCACCTACATAGAACCAAATAGCCAGCAGCAGAAAAAAAAGGAAAACAAGAACTGTTGAGTCGCGCTTGGGCGCCCCTCAAGGGCGCTTTAGCAGCGGGCGACGCTGTCAAGCAAGGTTTAGCTGCAATTTTCACATCCAATTCAGTTTCTACTCAATCCCAGCCACAATTAGCACAATATAATCGGTCCAAACAGAGACAATTCATGCATAGGCAGTACGAATCAACAAAAATCAAGCTATTTCACCAACATTCATCAAGAATCGAAGCTTTGAAAGGTTAAAGCACTAACTGGCATGATTTACTTGGTTGGAGAGAAGGGATTAGTGGACAATGATCAAACAAATGCAAGAAATTTGAACTCCTAGCAGCCACACACCTCAAAACCCCAAACTTGAATGGTTAAATAGTGCCAAGTGGGTGAGAACTAGGGTTCTTGGTGGAAGAATGAGGGAGAAGTGAGGAGAGAACTTAGCAGGAGTGTTTAGGGAAGCTAGAGTGCACAGATTCTTAGAAAGGGGGCTTGGGCAAAATCCTAGGGTGTAAAAAGAGTAAAGTGGGCCGAAATTCCGCTTGAGCCCAATTAAAAGGGCCAAATCTGTAGAACGCGACACCCGGGCGCACCTCAGGGGCGCTTGAGCGCGACACAGAACTTTTTCCCTTAGCTTTTTAGCTTGTTTTGGATTTCCCTGGCCATGGATTCTCATATTCAACTTAGAATTTTTAGGTTTCCTTTCCCTAGTTCACACAACAACACTCAAATCAAACAATCAATCTCTCTCTACCCCTCAAACATTCAATTATTACAAATTAAGCACACTGGAATCAAGCACACACAAAATAAACAGAAACAGATTTCAAATGACAAAAATCCAAACTAAAGAAACAATAAACAAACTAAAATGAAAGTTTTTAAAAACACTGGGTTGCCTCCTAGCAAGCGCTTCTTTAATGTCACTAACTTGACCGAATAAGCTCATGTCACATATTTTATCTTAGTGTCATCTTTTCCTCCTGCACACCTACTGGTTTTCAACAGCTTCCTGTTCACCTTTTTGACTCTCCTCGAAATTGGAGATTCAATCTCTATTAGTCCATCAACTCTGAGTTCTTTCACAACCCAAATCTTTTTGTTTAATTTCACAGGTAAGCCTGGTCTAAGTTCTTCATGCTTCTCTAGGGAGTCTTGATGAGCACCTGCTCCTTTGCTATCTTTTTCTCTCTTCTTTTACCTGTGATAGAAAACACTTTTTACCTTTATTACCTGGCTTTGAAGTTTTTGTACTAGTCCCTGGTGCATCTTCACATGCAGCTTTGAGACTATTTTTCTTCACTTGGACCCCCTACTTAGCATTGAATACATTGAAAATCACCTCCTCTTCTTGGTCTTTAAGAGATATAGTTCCATCATCAACATTGATGATCACTTTGGCTGTCTTCATGAATGGCCTACAGAGAATGATAGGGATCTCCAAATCTTCTCCCATCTCCATTACCACAAAGCCCACCAGGAATGTGGAAAAACAATCGGTGAATGTGGAAGAAATTTGAAGAAGTTGATGAAACGGTGAAGGGAAACACAAATCTGTGAAGAGGAAAGTGTGGATCTGCTCGGAGAAATGGATTTTACCGGGCAATGAAGGTGGATCTGAGGTTGAAGTTGAAGGAGCTCTCGAGAGCGAGGAAGGAAAGGCTTCTCTTGCTTGAGAGAGAAAACGAAGTATGGATCTGATGCGTGAAATGAGAATGAGGATGTGCTGACGATGTATTGAAGCACTGTCGCAGGCGCTAAGGTGGCAACGAAGTAATGGAGCAGCGTGGAAGAGTGACGTCGTGATGAGAAAGAAGCACTTGGAATGGAAAATGAGAGTGAGGAAGTGTGCCTTGGAAGGTGGCTAGAGGGAGTCTTTAGACTCTCTAGCCTATGACTTTTAAGAGAGAATATTTTTCTGATTTAGAAAAGTTTATTCTCATTATTCTCAAAAGTGGAAAATACAAGTGAGGAGCTGGGTATTTATAGTAACCCATGTTCCTTGCAAGCTAAGCTACGCGTACAATAAAATGTAAAAAAAGTACAAAGAAAGAGGATTACGTCGGAGAGGATTCCATCAACGTCTTCCCACTCAGTGAAGCTATTTTTAGGAAGAGTTCAACCATAATTTAGCATTGCCTCCCAGTGAGAAAGGAAACAAGCTCAATCTAATAGAATCATCATGTACTTCATTCAGCTTCACAATATTGCATATCTTATTGAAAGTGGTCAGATGCTCATATGGACTTTCATGTGCAGTCCATTAAATTGGTTGCTCTTCACTAGATGGATCAGTGTCGGCTTCATCTTCATACTTGTTACATTGACCCTCGGCTTTGAAATCTTGTTAAAATGGTAAGGGCCAACAACTCTTGCATAATTTGCCAAAGAGCTTACGACATGTGTTGTCCATGCTTTTCTGATCAGATGGTGAGGCCTGTGAAATTTTCTCTAGAGAAGGTTCTCTCGATAATCTATCTCTTTTTGGCCTTCTACTAGTCTCAAACCCTTAAAGAAGAGGTTCAGAACTTTTGTTGCTCCTAGTCGTGACTATATCCTGCATAAACTAGACACAAAACCCTAGAAAACACTGTTAGCACAAAAACAAAAATAAACGACACAAAACAAAAATTAAAATAAAAATAAGAAAAATAAAAATAAAGTCAAAGTTAATCAAGAATCACACAAATAGAATAACTTAAATCGTGAGTCCTCGGCAACGGCGCCAACAACTTGTTTGTTGGATCGGCAAGTGTCCCGAATTGCACAAGTAATATAAAATGGTAAGACCAAGTATCATATCCTAAAAGACTCTCGGCACTAGACATTCGTGTGATAACTCGATTAATAAAGAATTAAAGAAAACGAGATCATTGGTTTCAAATGCAAAAATAGAAAATTAAATATGAATGCAATTTGATCAATAGTAGAGTAGCACAACGATGAACGTATGTTGTTTAATATGATATGAGTATGTTGTTGGGGTTAGATTTCACCGAGTTCCCTCTCATCTATGTAAGAATTCTTCTTTATGCATTAATGTTAACTCCACTCACTAAATCACCTAAATCCGATTCCTTGGCGAATAAGCCTGTCCAAATTACCAGTTCATGCAATTCCTAACATTCCTATTGATCAGATGTGAAGATCAAGAGCTTTACGACGGCCAAGACTGATACCCTCATCCCTGAGAAATATTACTCTTGGGAGTAATTCAACAAGAACCTGAATTGTAACGAACCTCCCAGCACTCATGCAATTCATAAATCATGCTAATGAATGAGTTAAACACAGCAAGCGTTGAAATAGATTAATTACTCTAACAATTAATGAAAAAACATATGCTATTAAGAATCAATTCAAATACATGAGAGTTCACAAGGTTACACCATCCCCCATCAACAAATAGAGTTTAGTTCCCTAAAGACACGGAGAAACTAGATGAACAATGGAGAAGAATGAGATAGAAAAACCCTAAAAATTGGGAATGGAAGCTCCCACATCAAAATCTGCCTCTAAAGAGTGAGAAAGTGTACAATTGTGCTCCTTCTGCCAAAGATACTAAACCTAGGACGTCTGGGTCCTTTAAATAGAGCGAAACAAAACAGAAAACGAAGTCCGGCCCATATCGCTGGCGCTCAAGCGCCCCACTTAGGGCGCCCGGGCAATGAGCGGCACTTCCTGACGCTCAAGCCTCCAGAATGGCACCCAAGCTTCTAGCTTTCGACGCTTAAGCGCCCCAAAGGGGCGCCCAGGCGGTGGACGTCACTCTTCAGCGCTTAAGAGCCCCTAAAAGGGTGCCCAAGCTTCGTGCTTCCCTCTTTTTTGGTGCTTTTCTAGGCGTTTCTGAGCTCTTATTTCTTGACACTTCAACTCTACTTTCCATATTATCTATTTCCTACCAAAACAAGGGAATTTAGTCATTATTTCATCAAACTCAACCTCAACTCTCTTATTCACACAAGTCAACCTCCGCATTTCACAGTCCTTAAATCTGCTCTATGTCTCACACAACTGCTTCTCCAACTCTTCTTCTTCTATTTCCTTTCTAAATACTAATTCGCCTTGGTCCACTTTACAATTTCCATTCCCTTCTTAACTCAAACTTCAAACCATCCACCACTTTTCTTATCCAGATCTCAACCATTGTTGGTACACCGATCCAAATTACCAATGTCACTCTGTTGCTCACCAAAACTTCCCTTTCTTCTGACCTTTGTCGTTACTGATATACTGAACTAAACTAATTCCTCAAACTTTGCTACACCAATGCTTACCCGAAGTGCTTCTTATTCCAGCTTTTGAACTTAATTCTTCTTGTGAAACATACGATATCCGATCTCCTGAATTTCTTCTTGAAAACTTCTTCATCCCAAAAACATTACCTTTAAACTCCAATATATTCACTCATCCCTTGAAACCTAAACTCTGGTATTCTAACTCCTTATCTTTGAGGCAAGAATTTGTCTCAAAGACTCTAACCAATCCTAATGAAAGTATGTAGGTCAAGTTGTCCTTCAACCTGCATTCCTCTACCACCATAGAGCATAGTACACTACCACAAGGGCAAGAACAAGACAAGAATCACTATGGAAAACAACACTGCAACCTTCAGAATCAAGAAAGGAAAATCATCTTTGATATAGAGTCATGAGTGTGCACCCTCACCACTTTTATCAAGATGTTTTCTGTTCTCAATACTTCCAGTTAGATACATAACTTCACTATCTATACTTGGAGAAACATGGTAACCCGTACCACTTAGACTCAAATCTTCACACGGAAGACACAACAAACCTGTAACTCACAGGTCATCCTAAGGACAAACTGCTTTGATACCATAAATGTGACGTCCCAAAATATATAAAAAAGACATACATATAATAAAGACGTCATCACATATAATATTGGGAAGCAGTTAGAGATGTATTTGAAATATTAGGATTACAGTCATCCTTGAAAATAGCTAAAAATTTTAAAACTTAAAGTTGTGGAAAGCATCTCAAGATAACTTAAGTGGAAAGTGTTTCAAAAGAACAAAAAGGAATTGAGAAAGTCCTAGAGAGTCTAGGCAGCAGCATCTCCATTTCCTTCCAAGACATGCTCCAGTGAAACCTCATTCTCCTCTGCTCACATCCAAGTAGACGATCATTGCAAAAGAAAGACATACACAAACAACACAAACAAGCAAGGGTGAGCTAATTATATAAAGAGCATGCATCATGTCAGACATAGCATATACAAGAGTTAATTTCAAATCAGAACAGATTAAGACATATATCCTAGCATGTAAATTTCTAGACTTGACTCGTCCGGACTTTAGAATGAGAGTCAAGATATGGCGGGTCATGCACCCGTGGTGGCTTATGAAACTTGGGTTCCCCACCCTGCCACACTCACGAGGTTAGTCCGTTCCACGCCTTGGAGCATACTGGAAGCCTCCGAGACTAAGACCTCCTGCTACTCCTCACCACATGGTCCAATCCTCTCTATGTGAGAAGAAAAGCCATTGGAGCGTCAAGAAGACCCCCAAGACTGAGCTCCTACTTTCATTCTAAAACACTAAGAATCTCACCAAGAGATTCTACACAGATGAAACTTGGTTTACCACTTGGATCGTACTTTCATCGTAATCATATACTTTTGCCACAATCAACATATACACAATAATTCCTCAAGTTATGAAAATCGTTTGTGTCATCTTTTAACTTATTCGTACCTACTAACAAAACAACAATCTACTATGTTATTGTATAATTTAATTTTATAACAGCTAAAAATTTAATCACATGCTAAACTTAATAATTCTAATATTTATATATCAATAATATAAATATTAAATAAAACCATTCTAATATTTAATATTATGCTAAACTTAATAAGTCTAATATTTATATATATCAATAATATAAATATAAAATAAAATAATTCTAATATTTATATATTATAATATAATATTAAAAACTAACGTTTCTAATATTTAAACAATCCAAAAGAAATAAAAGAATGATTTTAGCATATTATACATCATATAATATATAAAAATATAATATATTTATCCAATGATAAATCTATGCCGTGCACACACTTAACCAATATAATTACTTCATTCATGTTTCAAGGTGAACCTCACCTAAGTCACCATTTTCATACTTTTTCCTCTAAGCAAATTTTCTCACATACACCGATGAACTATGTGAAAATGCATATGCTGGAAGGGGATTAGAAATATTTATTTTATTTATTATTTATTTTAATATTTTAATAGTATAATTTATTTATATTTAATTTTCTGTTATTAAAAAAATAAAAGTGCATTATTTGTAAAATTACGATAATGGAACACTTTACATCTAATTAAGAGAAACTATTAGTAAACAATTATTAATAGTTTTAATTAATTATAATTAGTTCATAACTAATATGTAGTCAAGATTTATGAAACTAATAATATCAAATTTTAAGCATTGTTAACTTTTAAAAAAAAAAAAGAGAATTTTAAATACGTATATATATATATATATATATATATATATATATTTACAATTTCAAAATGAAAGATTTGATTAAAAATTTTATTTATGGACGAATTAAATAAAATAAATAATTTAATAACAAGAAAAGGATAATTAAGTTTTTTTTTTCATATTTCAATCATTTATATTAAGTTTAATACATATTTTTGTCATTATATTCATAACTTTTGTTTAAAGTAATCTTCAAATTTATTCAACATTTAATATGATTTTTTTTTAATTTTATTAAATTTAATCTTTTTCTCTAACAATGTCTAAATCGTTATAATCGTTATAAGTAATGTTAAAATCAACAATCAATAAATGACATGATTTATTTAATGTCTAAATCGTTATAATCGTTATAAGTAATGTTAAAATCAATAATCAATAAATGACATGATTTATTTTATGTGACGTGAGTGTCTTTTATCATCTTGTCCTAAGTATTTTATCATCTTCCATCATCAACCTCAAAAACTATCATTGCCTTCATCACGCTACCACCGCAGGACTCAAGAGTACTAACGCTGTTAGTAATGAAAAATGACGAATATAAAAACTAAAATATGTATTAAGACTCTATATTATTATGGGACAAATTTACTAACTCGAGCATGCATGGCACTATACTCTCTCTTTCACTATGTCCAAATTTGAAAGCTTCTGTTCCTTTCAGTTATTAGCTTTCCGTTTCTAAGACGGTGTTCGGTTGCCACTCACGAACATAGCCTGGCCTTGTTCAATTCCTTGTCAAAAGTTACCCATTACTTTTATCATTAATTTGTTAATTATTTATTTCAAAATATTACTTTTAAATCCTTAGTCATTGTCTTCAAAAAATACTCTCTCTCTTTTTGTGTAAAATTTACATGTCTCTAATATGAATTAAAATAAAAAGTTTATATTGTAACACCCAATATTTATCAATATATTTTATTACCTATGCATAAAGTAATTTCAAGTTTTTTATATACATTTATAACCTATACATTACTCTAAGATATGCGTTTTAAAATAAGATACCCCTATATTTTTAAAGTCAACTCACAACTTCATTTACTCCTTTGCAAGAAAATCATAACAAATATTACGGAATAAAAATATTACATATCTATACTAATATAAATTTAAATTTAGTTTATCATAAAGAATACATACATACATACATACATATATATATATATATATATATATATATATATATTTCCAAATTATTATCACACATGTATTAAGATTGTTATCTCTTAATATATATTCCATATTTCAATAAAGATTTATAAATGATTAAGAAAGCGTGATTTCTTCTAAAAGATACATAAACAAATAGCATCATAAACTAATACATGATCCATTTAAAAGTTTATTGTCTCATTAAGGAACTCTAATGTAATAACTAAAATATATTTATTTATTAATGGGTTAAAATATTCGACTCTACAGAACAAAACCCAAGCTAAACTAGTTTCTCAAATGACTTAATTATCACGTATCTCAACTAATAATCGTTTATTAGAACCACCTCTTAAAATAAAAAAATATAACCAATTCATTCGCAAATATCTATAGAAAATATGAAATTAAGTTAATTTCCTTTATCTTAAAATAATGAAATATGTATTTTTCGTGTTAAAAACGAATATATATATATATATATATATATATATATATAACTTTTAAATTATATCAAATTTTAATGGACAAAAATATTCATATTCATAATAAAAGATATATTTTAAACACAGAAATAATAATTTTTGTTTTTAATTTAAAATAAAAAAAAATTAATCAAATATATTTAATTTTAAAATTTAAAATTTATAATATACGAGAATATTTTTGTTAATTAAAATTTATTACATAGAATTTCACCGTATTATTCAAACATGTGCATTTTCACATACACAAAATGAAAATAACGGAAAACCTAAAAAATCGCGAAATTTATATTATGAGAATCTGATCTTTTTCATATTTTGGATAGTTTTAACAACTTATAAAGTTTGTCTGAGATCTCAATGAAGACTCGTACTAGTGGAGCATTTAGTAACCTTTTGTTTTTAACTAAAATCTACATTACTTTGACTTCATAATGTTAATGATATCGCTCATATACTCAGTGGATTAAACGTTGTTTCCCTGTTTTTTCATAGGTCCTTTTCATGAATTTACATTTAAGGAGGGTTGTTGGAGGCTATTAATATTATTAATGTTTATTTAATACCCTTTTGGAGGGATAGAGGTCTCACGCATTGATACGAGTGAGGACAGACTTACCTACCATAGTTGTCCCAACTTCAATGTTCTCAACCCATTCCTTCATACAACAGATTCGTGGGTTGGTTCATCAGTTTTTTCTTCCTCTAATTTTTCTAATATATATATATATATATATGTATGTATATATGTATATATATGTATGTATATATGTATATATATGTATGTATATATATATATATATATATATATATATATATATATGTATATATATAATGCAAACAGTATTAGGTTTGAATTTAATTATAATATGTGAGTTTTGATTTTGATTTTGATTTTTATAAAACTTATTTGTAGTTTCTCTTAAATTTAAATTGATCACTGTAATATTTGGTTTTATGGCACTAGTTTATTAGTTATGTGTTAAACAAAACATGTACATGATCATTTTATGTGAGACATACTAGTTTTGTAATAAAGTGATAAAATATTCATAAGTATTAAAAAAATTATTATGAAACAAAACTTATTCATCTATTTTAAAATAAATATTAATATCTAAAAATAATTATTTAAAATTTGGAAGGTTTGAAATCAAATAACTAAAATAATTGAAAATGAAATGAAACAAAAAGTGATTTTAAAAAAATAATAATAATTAGTTAATGCAAATACGATTTGTTTTTCAACGAGAATGAGATAAAAGTTTTATATCAATTGAATACAAAAATGGAGATGATAATAAATTTTTACTTGTCAAACTTATATTTACACTATGATTATTTTAGGATTTACACTACGATTAAACAATTGTAATGTATCATGCCGTAACAAATATTATAAACTTTAGTTCTATCTGTAGTCTAAACATCATCTTAGACTATAGTTTTTAGTACAATTTCTAGTCTATTTGAATGTTAATGTATTATGGTTTTTCCAAAATAAAAATAGTCTATTAGCATTCCAATATTATATAATAACTCAAATAAACTATAATATTTGGTAGAAATTATAATCTATTTAATATTGATAGACTACGATTTTAAGATATATTACATATTACATAGCTACGTATAATACACATATTATATGGTATTATAGTAGCCTTGGTAATTATAATATATAGGTATATTTTTATAGGCTTTTCACCATTGACAGGTGGTATTTTATTTTATTTTATTTTATTTTATTTTATTTTGCTTGTTTATGATGTGGGTAATTAGTAAGATAACTAACGCATGTAAATTCTTGTTTTGGTTTATACAATTGAAATTATCTTGTTTTTATGTCAAAAGTCTACATTGAAATTTTATTGAACTCTGAACAAAATTTAAAATAAAAAAATAGATACAATGAAAGAAAAATGTTGGTATAAAATTATTAGAATCTAGAAAATAGAGTATTAGAGTTGATAGGTGTATTAAAATAATGAGACCGAGGGCTAGGCGATCATTTCTCTTCATTTTTTCTCACTTTCTCTCTTCAATTTCTTACTCATAAATCATCTGTTCGACAATCAGGAGGTGTCTCGGTGATCCTTGCGTCTAGGACCACCTATCTGACTGATCAATTTGTCGGGTTGAGCAAGTAAGTTTCATTCATTTTTCTTGATTTTTTCCTAAATTGGTGATCATGCAAAGAATTTTTCTTTGCATGTGATATGAGCCCCTCTTTCTTGATTCTTAGCTCAATTTAGGTTCTAAGGTTTCTCTTCAATCATCAATCGATGATTTGTACGTGCTTTAGAAGTTCCTCGTGGTGCAAGCCATAGTCGGGGTATTTTCTAGGGCTGTGCAAGTTTGATAGAGGTAAGGGAAGCTAAATTTGCTTTGATTAGTAATTAATTGTATATATTTGGTGATTTTATGAGTACGAAGCTGTTTGAACTAAAATTATGTTTTAGGATAGATGTTTTATATTCATTTTGGATTGTTTGTAAGTGTGAAATGATGAACAGTGATGATGAATTGTAATGAATGATGCTTAGGCTATTATTGAATGTGTAATATGTTAGAATTTTGTGGTAAGAAGGATTGGTGATGCATAGTTATGGTTTATCTTTGATTTGAACTAGTTTTGAGGAAGTGGAGTATAGAAAATTGAATTTGGAGTTCGATGCTCAATTGGTCAGTTGAGATAGTCTTGATAAGTCATTTGGGACTTGTTTGAGTCCCTAACTTGCTTAAATTTGTGCCTAAAGTGGTAGAATGTGATTTGAGTTCATAGGTTCATGTTTTGTAGATTTTGAAGTGTAATATTGTTAGTAAACACTTTAGAATGAGGTTAGTAAGGTTTAGAAACAATTGTTTAAGCTTAATCAAGTATATAACACGATCTAGGAGGATTAGAAGTTGGGAAAAATAGTTCCAATTGGTCATTCTGGTGCAGGTTGCATAATTCTGTGGTTTAGTGCTGCAAAATTATTCAGAGTGGAGTCACTCAACAAGTGGTGGAGAGGTTTGACACCCTGTTTATGTTTTCGCTAAGCGACTTGTGTCATTGAGCGAGTGGTTGGAGGGTCTGGACCACTGTCAAGGGATTCGCTTAGCGAGTTGGGGCGCTAGGCGAGAGAGTTGAGGGTCTAGACCACTGTCAGGGGATTTGCCTAGCGAGTGGGGTCGTTGAGTGAGAGGTTGGAGTATGGGATCACTGGAAGCTTTATTTGCACAATGAGTTGTGTCTCTAAGCGAGAGGTTGGAGTCTGGGAACTTATGTAATTTTATTCGCTCAGCGAGCTAGGTCGCTGAGCTAGAGGTCTCTGTTGTCGCTTAGCGAGTCAGGTTGCTTAGGAACCTGTTCAGGGAGGGTTTCATTCTTTTCATTTTTGATTTGTTATAGTTTAAAGTCATGTTTTGACTCATTGTGAATGACATGTAAGTTTGTATAATATGTCGTAATTTAATAGTGGAAGTACTCATGATTAAGTTTGGTTTCAAATGTACCGAATCGTATCAAGTAATAATAAGTGGTAAGACCAAGTATCGTTTTCCCAAGAGACTCACGACACTAAACGGTTGTGATTTTGCTTAACCATTCAAGACTATAAGAACAATATTTTGGGGTTTTTGAATGCAAAACAATAAAAGTAAATATGCATGCAATTTGATCAATTGAAGCTAAACACAAAAGTGAATGGATGATGTTGATAACATGAGATGAAAATGTTGTTAGGGTTTAGATTTCACCTAATCACTCTCATCCATAAACGAATTCATCTTCTTCATTAATGTTAATGCCACTTTCTAATTTACCCTAATCCCAATATCTTGGTGAAAAGAGCCTACTCTTAATTACTAGTTTACAATGTCTTGTTTCCCTAGAAATTGATCATGCATTACATTCACACAGAAGCTTAAAGGCAAATGGTCCTCCTATCCCTATGTCTAGGTAATATTGCTCACGAGAGAATTCCCCAGATCATGATATGTAGATATCTCATGATACCAATCTTAGGGAGAGAAGAGGATAATTGTCATCTTCCCCAAATCCACCAACCCTAAGAGTGCGATATCTCCACATGATACTTACAAATCATAAGATTTATTAAAAGAAGAATATCTCTAACAATTAATGAAAGAAGCAAGAATCAATTCAAATACAAGAGAGTTTAGAGGGTACATCTTTTCCCAGCAATAAATAAGATTAGTTCTCCATCGTCAAGGAAGAACTAGGTGTAAAATGGAATGGAAGAGATAGAAACCCTAGAAAGAGAAGAGGAGAGCTCCCGCATCCCCAAATCTGCCCCCAAAGGGGTGAAAAATGTGTTTCAATGCTTAAGACATCAAAAGATACATTCTCTAAGGTGTGCAGGTCTTTAAATAGAACATAAAAATAACAGAAAACGGGTCCAGGCCCAAAACTGATCATAAAAATCACAGAAACTGGCCCAAAACTCGCTCTGGTTGACTTTTTCAGCATTCTGGTTGACTAGTTGACTTTTCTGGTTGACTGATTGACTTTTATGCATTTTGGTTAACTTTTCTGGTTTCTAGTTGACTTTTCTGCACTGCAACTCCTTGATACTTCAACCCTTCTTTCAAATCATTCCAAAAACCTAAAAAACAAGGGAATTTAGTAATAAAATCATCAAGTATATCCTCAACTCTCTTATTCACAAAACTAAAGCAAAATCATGAGTCTAAGGAAGTTTCTAAGTCAAAAAGGGTGCATTTGATATCAAAATTAAGTATAAAAATAACGGTTTTTGAACCGTTATCACAACCCCAAACTTAGAACTTTGCTTGTCCTCAAGGAAACAAGATGAAACTTAGTCTTCCACAAATCATCACAATGGTTCAATTCTTTCCAAAACTTTTTCTTTCAAGACAAGTAATCACTCAAATCATCTCATCAATAGAATTTAGTCAAGATGTACACATGCCTTGATTCACAATAACTCATCATGGTGTTCACATAGTCACATAATATCCAACAAATGTTATTCTCATGAATGATCAGTTTACTAAGCATAGATGCAATCATAGATTCATGGAATCCCTCCTCACTAGATAAAGTGTTACACTCAAGCACTCAAAAGTGTTTCACTAAAAGGTGTTTAGAGGTCACTCCTTCCCTCTACTATCCACATGTCACATAAAACAAAATTGCCTTTCATTTACCACAATCAATCATACTTGCACACAAATGTCATCACAAGGGTTTTTCATGGCTTGTAACATGGTTGGGCTCATAAGAAAAAAAATTGGTTTTTCTAGGTCACAAAATCCTTGAGTTAAGAGACATGCATTCATCATTCAAATTCAAACTCTCTTTTTACAACCAATCTCACTCATGCCCAACTTTTCCCTTTTTTTCATTGATCTTTTCTTTCTTTCATTATATCTTTTCTATTTTTTCTATCTTTTCATGCTTTGCTCAACACATTAGCTCAATGCTTTTCTTTTTTCACCTTTCCCAACAACCCTAAACTTGAACCTTTATCAATACCATAAAATAATTCTCAACTTAACTCAAGGTAAAGATTTTCAAAAGGGTTTTCATTTTGTGTAAGGCTTAGGTTTAAAAAGGGTAGAACACATGGTGCTCTTTTTTTCTTTGGGACGAAAATTTATGCATTGGCTAAGAAAGGGCTAATAAAAAATGGCCTTGATCATATGACACAAGCATGCAATTCAGTCAATCATAGAAGCCTGGGCAAAATCATTCATGCTTTCAAGTAGATAGCAATCATATCAACAAAAACTCTGGAGCTCAAAACATCACATATTAGCTTACTCACTATTCCAAAACTCCCAGATAAACACCCTGCTTAGCATCATAACCACAATCACAACATCATGCATCTGTTCAAATAGCTTGTGAACACTCCACCTGTATATCAGCATATAATGCACAATCTCAACATCATCAATATCAAAGCATCATCAAGCAATACCCATCATGCAAAATCATTAATCAAACCACTGCATTAGATGTTTCCAACCAAGTACATCAAACTCTATACTACCAACAGAAGCAAATAAGTTTCAAAATACAAAAACAAAAGATAGAAAAATCCTATTCTAGTGCAAATAACATCCATCAGTAGATGTTATCTCATCTCGTCAGCCCATGCTATCATCAGAGTCCTCCTCATCTCCTTCTTCTGCATCTTCAAAGTCTTCATCATCATCATCATTTTCGTCCCTCTCTAGAGCTTTAGCTACTCCAGATCCACTGCCTTGCATATGCTCCGGCCAAGCCACCACATTATTAAATTCATCCATAGTCCACCTATGTGTAGGAGGTGTGTCGTACATGCCTATGATCATCTCAACAGTAGCAACTTGTCCCCTAATCTTTCATGCTTGAACAATCAATCTCATACAAATTCATGCTTTAGAAACCCCAAAATGTAAAATGCATGACTTACTTGGGTGGAGATCCCTTGAATGTGTGCAAAGTGCTTGTTGAATGATGATGAATGTAACCCAAGTGCAATGCTCTCAAGAAAACCCCAAACTTTGATGATGGAATGATGCAAAAGTGATGGAGAATGGGTTTTCTAGAAGTGGGATGATAGGAGAAGTGATGGGAGAGCCTTTGAAGAGTGTTTGAAAGTGAAAGAGAGGTTGGGGATCTGGGAGTGGACACTTGGGCGAGTCTTAAGAGGAATAAAAATCGTGCAATGGGCCAAGAAACCTAAGCCCAACTTTAAAAACCACTTGAGCCCTCAGCGACGCCACCGCTCAACGGTGAGTTCACCACCCAGCGGTGGGCGCGAGTTAGCTTTTTTCCCTTTTTGCTTTGCTTTAAGCGTCTTGGACCCTGTAACCCTCAATTTCAACTTTCAAATTTTAATTTTCACGCAATTCCCACTCACTCTACTCACATATGTAACAATTAAGCACTAAATGCAACTAAAACAGTATTAAGCATGCAACAAAAATAAATCAATCAACTAGGTTGTCTCCCAGGTAGCGCTTGTTTAAGGTCCCGAGCCTGACCCAAAATCTTTCTAGCACCCATCAGTAAGTGCAATCCTTACGAACACCCATCAGTAGGTGTACCTTCCTGTATCCTTCAGTAGATACTTAAACTTTCTAACATCCCTCAGTAGATGCTATCCCAGTAGCATTCATCAGTAAATGCTGTCAGTGACATCCATCAGTAGATGTCTACTCATCGTCCTCTTTCACAGCAACATCCATTAGTAGATGTTGTAGAAGCATCCATCAGTAGATGCTATCATCACTACCATCAGAAGCAGCATTTAACCTAAAAAACTCAAACACAAAAAAAAATCAAATCCAAATCACACAAATAATTCAATTAAAAAGAAAAAGTTAGAAACTGGGTTGCCTCCCAACAAGCGCTTCTTTAACGTCACTAGCTTAACACAAAATCAGGATTTCTGATGTTGGTGGTCCTCCATCCTTCATGACACCAACAAAATATCAAAAATTTTCTTGTCACCAACTTCACTCTTCTAGAATTAGGAGCCTCAATCTCAAGAACTCTGTTTGCTTTGATAGTCTTGACAACCCATAACCTAATCTTGAATTTCACTGGTGTGCCATGTTTAGGTTTGTCACTTTTCACATTAGGGTGTTGGTGAACCAGTTCTTCATTCTTATATGCCTTCTTCATTATCTATCTTCTTTATCTATTACTGGCAGTCTTCTTTACTTCCAAACCTAAAAAAGAAAGGTCCTGATGATCTTGTGCTCCTAGTACAAATTTTATCCTACATACACTAAAGAACACTGCACTAGAGCACACAATTAGCCCAATAAAAATAGTAAAAGATATATTTTTTTTTTCTCTCTCTCTCTTTTTAGAAAGATAAAGATAGAAAGATAGAAAGATAGAAATATAGAAAGATAGAAAGATAGAAAGATAGAAAGAGAGAAAGATAAAAAGATAAAAGGATAGAAAGATAGAAAGATAAAAAGATAAAAAGATAAAAAGATAAAAAGATAAAAAGATAGAAAGATAGAAAGATAAAAAAGTCTAATCGGTTAAGAATCACACAAATAGAATAGTTATACCATGAGTCCCCAGCAACGGCGCCAAAAACTTTTTAAGACTCCGTCAAGTGTACCGAATCGTATAGTTTAATTCTTTTCATTCTTTTCATTTTTGATTTCTTATAGTTTAAAGTTACGTTTTGACTCATTGTGAATGACGTGTAAGTGTGTATAATATGTCGTAATTTAATAGTGGAAGTACTCATGATTAAGGTTGGTTTCAAATGTACCGAATCGTATCAAGTAATAATAAGTGGTAAGACCAAGTATGGTTTTTCCAAGAGACTGATGGCACTAAATAGTTGTGTTTTTGCTTAACCAATCAAGACTATAAGAACAATATTTTGGGGTTTTTGAATGCAAAACAATAAAAGTAAATATGCATGCAATTTGATTAATTGAAGCTAAACACAAAAGTGAATGGATGATGTTGATAAGATGAGATGAATATGTTGTTAGGGTTTATTTTTCACCTAATCACTCTCAAGCATAAACGAATTCATCTTCTTCATTAATGTTAATGCCACTTTCTAAGTTACCTAAATCCCAATGTCTTGGTGAAAAGAGCCTACTCTTAATTACTAGTTTACAATGTCTTGTCAACCTATCAATTGATCATGCATTACATTCGCACAGAAGCTTAAAGGCAAGCAGTCCTCCTATCCCTATGTCTAGGTAATATTGCTCCCAAGAGAATTCCCCAGATCATGATTTGTAGATATCTCATGATACCAATCCTAGGTAGAGAAGAGGATAATTGTCATCTTCCCCAAATCCACCAATCCTAAGAGTGCGATATCTCCTCATGATACTTACAAATAATAAGATTTATGCCATACATAAAAGAAGAATATCTCTAATAATTAATAAAAGAAGCAAGAATCAATTCAAATACAAGAGAGTTTAGAGGTTACATCTTTCCCCAGTAACAAATAAGATTAGTTCTCCATCGTCATGGAAGAACTAGGTGTACAATGGAATGGAAGAGATAGAAACCCTAGAAAGAGAAGAGGAGAGCTCCCATATCCCTAAATCTGCACCCAAAGAGGTGAAAAATGTGTTTCTATGCTTAAGCCATCAAAAGATACATTCTCTAGGGTGTCCAGGTTTTTAAAAGGACATAAAAATAAGAGAAAACGTGTCCAGGCCCAAAACAGATCATAAAAATCGTAGAAACTGGCCCAAAACTCGCTCTGGTTGACTTTTTCAGCATTCTGGTTGACTGGTTGACTTTTCTTGTGAACTGGTTGACTTTTCTGCATTCTGGTTGACTTTTCTGGTTTCTGGTTGACTTTTCTGCACTGCAACTCCTTGATACTTCAACCCTTCTTTCAAATCATTCCAAAAACCTACAAAATCAAGGGAATTTAGTAATAAAATCGTCAAGTATATCATCAACTCTCTTATTCTCAAAACTAAAGCAAAATCATGAGTCTAAACAAGTTTCTAAGTCAAAAGGAGTGCATTTAATATCAAAATTAAGTATAAAAATATAGGTTTTTGAACCGTTATCAGTAGTGATCTTGGATCAGTTTGAGAACTGAAAATTGGATCTGACGATAATTGCAAAGCTTGGAAAGCTTGTGCAGCCAAGAGAAAGGGAAGTTCTTCCTACCCTATATCTTCTTTTGTGCAATCTGATTAGATAAGGATTTAGGTGACAGCAGCCGTGTACATTTGTATTTGTAGGATGGGAACAACAAGCTTCATGATTAGACAGAGCTAGTTGAAGGCCACATTTTGATCCAGTGAAGCGCTGCAACAGTGGACCGTACCAAGAACGTCCAAGAACAAGACCAATAACATAGCTTTTTTTTTCTTTGAATTTGTTTTTTTTTTGTTGAGATTGTTGATAAGGGAAGCACTATTTTAGCTAACCTTAATCTCACAGTGCTTATTCACTCTGGTTTTTAATGATCACAACACATTATTAATAACACATGTCTTGTTATGTGTTACATGTTGATAACGGTCTCAAAAAAGTTATTTTCATGCATAAATTTGATATTCAATCACACCCTTTGTAGCTTAAAATGAACTTAGAATCAACTAAAACACTTAAGTTGTGTCACATGAGAGTCAAAAGTTGTTTCTAGAGATATTATGTTTGTTTTGCATTGTTTTGCAGGGTTTTTGATGAAAATTGAAGATGGCAATGAAGTAGGAAGGTCATAGACTCAAGAATGAAGGAGAAAAAGGAAGAAAAGAAGAGTTTGTGAACCGCTCAACGGTAAATTCCACCGTTGAGCGTCCTAGTTCGAGGAAAAGTACTGTCTGGCGCCCAGGCGGTGACGCTGAGCGTCCAGAGCGACAAGAGGCAAACCGCTCAGCGGTCATTTTAGGCGCCTGGGTGGTGCGTGTGTTGAGGCAAACCGCTGAGCGGCCAATTTTGGCGCCTGGGCGGTTGTCTGTTTTTATATTTTGGATTTTGAGATCTTTCTTTTATCTTTTTGCCTTATATATAGCCCTAGTGCGAATCTAAATGTAATTCTTTTGGCAGAGAACAACGTCCACAGCAGCTTTACACCTTCGAAGGAGATTTCTTGGATGCTTAGGCTCCACTTTATCAAATCTAGGGTTTGCTTTTCCATTCTTCCATTATATTTCATCTAGTTTCACCATGACTATGGTGAACTAAACCCTTTGTTGTTGGGGAACAATGTAATCTTTTGAAACTCTCATATATCCAAATTCTTGTTTACTTTATATGCTTGCATATGCTTGATTTATCAATTGTTGGGTTCTTTACCTGTAATTAATGCTTTTATCGTTTAACTCATTCGGTAGATGTTGTTTGTCTTTATTGATACGGGGACGTACAGTAATGTCATGAACTGGGGAGAATTCCTTGATTATGTTAATACCGCCTAGGGATAGGGGTAGGACGATCAATTGTATTTTGCTTCCGCTTATCATGCATTATTAATTACTAGGGGAGGCTAGGGATAGCAAGTCGGTAATTAGTAATAGGCTCTTTTCACCAAGGGATTGGGTTAAGGGTAGACCAAGAAAGTTTGCATGGCAATATGATAAATAAGCAAAGTAAATAAGAAGAGTAGATATATGAGGGTGGATAAGATGAAATTGAAAACCCGAACAACCCCATTCATTCATAGTTTCTCTTAGTCAATTGAATTCCTGCATTTGCATGTTTATTTCTGTTTTGCATTCAAACCATTTAAACTAATTTTCTTTTACTCAAGTCTTAAACAATTTGTTTACACGAAAGATGAGGCCTTAAGAGTCCTCTGGGAAGAACGATATTGGGATTACTGATTGTTATTACTTGATACTATCTGGTACACTTGTCAGGGTCTTAACAAGTTTTCGGCGCCGTTGCCGGGGACTCTTGGTTTAACTTTTTCGAGTAGCGTAAATTGATTAAATTCGACTTGATGTTTTTTATGTTTGTTCTAATAAATTATTTCTAGGATTTTGTGCCTAATGTTTACAGGATGCAGTATGTACAAGAATTTGGTTCTATGGGAACTCAATTCTATCAAAATAATTTTAACTACTGGTAGGAACCTCACTCAAGCATGGATCAAAGTTGGAATGGAGAAGCAGGAGATCCACATCAACAATTACTGTTAGGGCAACAAGTGTTTGCTTTGAAAGAGCAAATCAACAAAGTAGACGAGACATTGGAACGACTTATCCAAATTACTCTCTCCTTTATAGAAGAGAATGAAGCAAGGAATAAAAGGTTGGAGATACAGATTCGTCAATCCAATGAAATATTGAATTCTAGGGTTAATACTGAGGTTAACCTTAGGGAGGAATGTCAGGCCACTAGTTTTGAAAGTGATAATGTTGATGAAGAGATAGAAGAGGAAAAGATAGAAGAAATAGAAACAGAAAAGGTTGTTGATGAGGAAAGGATAGGGAAAAATGAGAAAAAAAATAGAGAAGGAAAAGATAGAAACAGAAAGGTTGAGTGAAGGAGATAGAGATGATGATAAGGAAAAAGAAGTAGTTGAAAGAAAAGAAAAAAAGAGAAAAATGGTGAAAAGAAAGAAAAAAAGAAGAAAAGAGAAAAAAAGAAAGTTGAAGGGAAAGATTGAGAAAGAAAGGAAGAGAGGAAAGAAGAAAAGATCATATGAAAACCCCTTCCTCATCAAAAGAAATATCATAGGAAGGAAAAGAAAGTGAAGTGCTTTATGGAGATCTTCAAGAGATTGGAGATCAAAGTTCCTATGATTGAAACATGGAAACATGTGCTTGGTGTTCTCAATTTTTTGAAGGAATTCAACAGGAAGAAGAAAAAGAAAAGAATATCAAGCAAGGGGGTTATCAACACCTACTGATGGGTGGGGATCATCCCAGTTGTAATATATTAGTTTTATTTTATGTAAATTAGTTGGATTTTTAAACTCTTTTTGGGTAGCATCTACTGAGGGATGCTAAATTTTTATGTATCTACTGAAGGATACAGGAAGGTACACCTACTGATGGGTGTTGGAAGGATTTGCACTTACTGATAAGTGCTAAGCACATTTTGTTGGATGCTTGATTTTTGATGTAGGGACGCTGAGGGGCCCTGTTTTCTCTCAGTGTTGGAATGGGATCATTTTGGAATTTAATTGATGATATACTAACCTCTAATGATGAATTTCTGTGGTATTTTGAAATTTGTGTAGGAATGTCTTCATCATCAAGAAGGGTGAAAACTTTTGGTAACAAAAGGAAGGAACCTGAGAGGCAAAGAAGATTCTATTCGCCTAGGTTCCTCTCCGGGAAACATGAGGAACATTTTGTGACTGTGCAGGAGAGGAGATTATTGATGGAGAGGAAGGCCACTTTTATCCCAAATTTAGCTCCTGAATTTGGAGCAGAAATCATGAGGAGACATTGGGAGAGGTTGGCCACATATCCTGCACCGGCCAACATTGAATTGGTAAAGGAGTTTTATACCAATGCTTTTCCTAGAGGAGTAGTTGATGTTGGGAGATATATGAGCTATGTAAGGGGATAAATCATCAGGTATGACCCTGACACTATTAACAGCTTTTTGGGCACTGAATGGCCAGGTGAATAGTGCCAGTATGCAGCAGTTGTTGGGGGGTTCAGAGATATAGCAAATATTGAAAGGGTTATGTACCTTCCTGGAAGGCATTTTCAGAATAACCCTAATGGATTGCCCGTCAACATAAAAAGGGCAGATTTGACGCCTTTGGCAAAATACTGGATGGCATTCAGTCATGCCAACATTCAGCCGTGCTCACATGTTTCCGACATCACCATGCATCGGATCATCTTCATTTATTGCATGCTGAGGCAGTTGGATGTAAACATCGGGAAAGTCATTGCCGACGAGATTCAGAGTTGCGCTACTACTGTGAGTAGCAGGACACCGTTGGGACATCCGTCCATGATCACCTTTTTGTGTCAATAGGCTGGGGTGGATACAACAGTTCCACCATATGAGAGGCCTAAGAAGGCCACAAATGTTGCTTATTATCAGCAGTACTGTGAGGAAGAGGAGGCAGCTGGAGCACCTAGAAGACGTCTTAGGAGAGCAACAGCACAGCAGGAGCATATACCTGCAGATGCACCGGCGCAGCATGCCGAGCCATTCCAGATGAGGGACATGTATATGTCCATGGTAGAGGCTAGGATGAAGGCTCTTCGTAGAGGGCAGATAAACACTGCTGAGATGATAGTAGGGTTGTATCAGCAACCACCAGCGCACATGTGGACTATGGACGAGTTCCATGAAGCTATGGCTTGGCCTCAGGAGCAAGCACAGGGCAACAGGTTTGGAGCAGCTGAAGCACCAGATATGGATGATGATAATGAAGAGAATTTTGAAGATGTTGATGATGGAGACCAGGAGGACTCAGATGAGGACTTGTGTTGAGGGCATCTACTGATGGATGCCAGTACTTGGATAGTGATTTTTCTTTTTCTTTTGTACTTTGAATTTGTAGAATAGGTTGAACTTTTATTTTGTGTTTATGCTTGGCTTGTACAATTGTTCTGATGGTAGTATTAAAATGCATGACAAGTATTTGATAATGATTGAATGTGGTTGACTGAGAATGTATGTGTGATGATATCCAGTTGAATGGTTCACTAACTATATGAACATATGTATTGTGGTTTATGATTGTGATTGTGATGCTAAGCAAGATAAATGAATGATGTGTGGGAAAGCATGTTGTATGAGGTCTTGAGCTCCAGAATTTTCACTGATATATGTATTGTTCACAGGGAATCATGAATGATATTGCCTTAGTCTTGATAATTGATTTGCATGCTTATGTTATATGATCAAGGCCATGTTTGAAAGCCATTATTCAGCAAAATTTTCACCCAAAAAAAAAAGTTTAAAATTTTATACCCTTTTTGAACCTTGGTCTTAAACAGGATGAAAACCCTTGATTTGAAATTATTTATCTTGAGTAGGGTTGAGAATAATCTTATGTGATGAAAAGGTTCAAGTTTGGGGTTGTATGGGGAAAATTGAAAGGCAAAAGAAGAGCATTGAGTTCAAGTATTGAAAAGAAAAATGCATGAGTAAACAAGAAAAGGAAAAAGTAAAAGCATGAAAAAGGAACTCAATGCAAAATTGATAACAAGGGAAACAGTTGTGAATAAAGGAGATGGGTTATAGAGAGAGTTTAAACTTGAACCTTTTCAATGATGAAATAGCTCTCTTAATTCAAGGACTTTGCAATCCAGAAAAACCAAATTTTCTTGATAACCCAACCTCATTACAAGCCTTTAAAAAGTCCTTGTGATGGTATTTGCATGTAAGGATTTTGATTGTTTTAGATAAATGGCCATATTGTTCTATGTGACATGTGAATAGTAAAGAGTGGAGTGGGTCCTTAAACACTTGAGTGATTGAATGAAACACTTGCTTGGTAAGAATTGTTGAAATCCATGTTTACATTTACGCTTAGTGGATTGATCATTCATGAATAAAACATCTGTTGGGAAATATTGAAGTAGGTGAATTAGATTGGATTGAAAACATGCTTGCATTTTGGTAGGATTCCATTGAAAATCTGAATTGGAAAATAACTTGTCATGAAGAAAAGGATTTTGCAAAGTGTAGAACTATTTGATGAAAAATTGGAAGGCCAAGTTTATTTTTGTTTTGCTTGAGGACAAGCAAAGTTTTAAGTTTGGAGTTGTGATAACGGTCTCAAAACCGTTATTTTCATGCATAAATTTGATATTAAATCACACCCTTTGTAGTTTAAAATGAGCTTAGAATCAACTAAAACTCTTAAGTTGTGTCACATGAGAGTCAAAAGTTGTTTCTAGAGATATTATGCTTGTTTTGCATTGTTTTGCAGGGTTTTTGATGAAAATTGAAGATGACAATGAAGTAGGAAGGACATAGACTCAAGAATGCAGGAGAAAAAGGAAGAAAAGAAGACTCTGTAAACCGCTCAGCGGTAAATTCCACCGCTGAGTGTTCTAGTTCGAGGAAAAGTACTGTCTGGCGCCCAGGCGGTGACGCTGAGCGTCCAGAGCGAAAGGAGGCAAACCGCTCAGCAGTCATTTTAAGCGCCTGGGCGGTGGCGTGTGTTGAGGCAAACCGTTGAGCGGCAAATTTTGGCGCCTGGGCGATTCTTTATTTTTATATTTTGGATTTTGAGATCTTTCTGTAATTTATTTCGTATTTATATCATAATCGGTAATTTAAAAAAGATGGTGATTAGACAGAGTAAGGCGAATTGATTTGTTTAATTAGTATCAGTATATGAAGGGGTTTGGGCATGCAGTGATTTATATTACTTGGATTTTATTTTAAGAAAAACGTTTACCGAATATAGATGTGTTATATATATATATATATATATATATATATATATATATATATATATATATATATAGAAACTTTTAAATTATTACTATAATAAATTGTTGTGATTGACAAATCATGCCAAGGTTTGGAATTATGAATATATGTTGATAATATTATTTAAACAAATTTTAGGTTTAATACCTATTTTGGTCCCTCTTTTGGGAGGGTTTGTTCAAAGTGGTCCTCCCTTTTTTAAAAAGTTCACTAAAGTCCTACCTTTTGCAAAAACTGTGCAAGTAGGTCCTTTTTGGTTACGGCGTTAACTTTGCTAACGGCAGAGGTGCCCAGCTGGCTAATATTTGATGACGTGTAACATTTTCCCTTTGTTGGCACTGTTATGTGTTTAAAAAAAATAAAAAATTGTGATGTGGAATTTATTATAGTTAGGGTTAAATTAGAAATTGAATTAGGGATAAATTGGGGTGGGTAATTAAGTAAATAGATTTTGGTCAGAAGATTATTTGGGTAAAATTTGCAATTGGGATTGGGAAATTCTGGACGACTTAGGGTTCATCAAGTAGCTGCTGGATTAAAATGACAACTTCGGAGCTCTCCCTTCCAGATCAAGTCGTGCACCCTTTCTTTCCAGCAATCACCACTTGAGAATAAAGAAATGATTTCGAAGCTCTCCCTTCCAGCATCAAGTCGTGCACCCTTTCTTTCTAGCAATCACCACTTGAGAATAAAGAAATGATTCCACCTTGCTAGCTATCAAAGAGGAAATCATCGCTTCATACAAACCGTGACAGCTCCTCACCCTTCCAATTAATAAACACCGTGCAGCAAAATGAAAGGAAAATGTGTTTAAATCAGCGCATCAAATTCCAATTAAAAAATATAGTGTTTCCCCAATGAAAGCACAATTCTTAAAACTAAATTGATTGCAGCGTTGCAAAATGTATGATATTTTGGTCAGAAGATTATTTGGGTAAAAGTTGCGATTGGGATTGGGAAATTCTGGGCGACTTAGGGTTCATCAAGTACCTTCAATCCAGTAATCTTCATCAACGCTCTATGGATTTTGTGGTGTTCCACCCTCTTCGTCCACCCTCTTCGTCCACCCAATTTATCCCTAATTCAATTTCTAATTTAACACTAACTATATTAAATTCCACATCAAAATTTTTTATTTTTTTTAAACACATAACAGTGCCAGCAAAGGGAAAATGTTACACGTCATCAGATATTAGCCAACTGGGCACCTCTGCCGTTAGCAAAGTTAACGCCGTAACCAAAACAGACCTACTTGCACAGCTTTTGCAAAAGGTAGGACTCTAATGAACTTTTTAAAAAAGGGAGGACCACTTTGAACAAACCCTCCCAAAAGAGGGACCAAAATAGGTATTAAACCCAAATTTTATTTTGAAGTTTAACATAATGTTTAAATTAAATAAATGTTTAATAATTTAGGACAATATATTAGAAAAGTTGAACACTATTTTTTAAAAGTCTTTAACTGTAAGGGATAAGGAAAAAGTAAGCTAAAGAAGAAGCATACGCAACAGTTGATGAATGCATTACTAGTTAAAAGAAAATATATGTAAAATAAAACATATTTTTCTTTTAGTTACTGAAACGTAACTTGACAGAGTACTTCCATTTTCATCTTTGAAACGTGCCCCTCTTCCAAGCCAGCTTTCCTCCCCTTACTTCTCTTCGTTCTCGCTCTCATCTTCTCCAAATTGAATCCTTGTTCATAAATCAAGAAGCATCTAAGTACTCGTGACGCCATTAGCTTCAATTTGACCGATCAATTTCTCCTTCTTTTATCCAATAAGCGTTTTCCTCTTCTCCATTCATCTTTGGACTATGATCATGTAAGAAACCTTGTTGCATGTAGTTCATTTTACTTTTCCCACATCGTAGTCTTAATTATGTGTTAAAGACTAATTTCTATCACCAATTGGTGATATATAGGTACTGTTAGGTTTTCTCCTAAGAGTAGGATATTGTTGACCATCTTTGGGGCTTGATTGTTGCACTAGAGGTAAGGGAAGCTAGGTTTGATTTTACTTGTTTGCAGAAAGTTAGTTTGTTCGATTTAATGTTGTTTAAAGATATTAAGCTAATGGATGTGTAGTATGTGTTGAAGAGTGAATTACTGTTTGAATTGAATTCAATAATATAGGTGCTGAAATGTGTGTTTTCTGGTTTGTGAACTATGTGATTGTGTATGTATGAACTATGAACTGATATTGATATGTGTATGATGTGGAAATTGAATGTTTGGGAGTTGTGATTCAAGTTATACAGGTTGCTAGGTAAACAGTTGAGTAAATCTTAGTGTTTAAGTCAAAATTTAGGGAAGTGGAGTAGTGATTTTTCGAGTTAAGGGTTAGGGTCTAGTTTAGGCTATTGGAGTCACTTAGTTAAGTCATTTGTGACTTATTAGAAACACCAAAATGGCCAGAAACAACTTTCAAGTGGTAAATTAGAAATTGAGTCCTTAAGTAATTGAAATTGAAGTTTTAGATCATAATTTAACGCATAACTATTAGAGATTAATGTTAGGAGAGCTTAAGGTCATTCAAACAAGTGTAATTCATCATATAGATCAATCTAGGAAGGTTAAAAATTAATAAAATGGACTAGAACGAATTTTTGGGTGTTGGGTTGTCAAAATTTGCAAAATTTAGCTTTCCCTGCAGACAAAATTCGCGTAGAGCAAAGGGGGGGTGCGCTGAGCGAATTATGTGTGGCAGATTGAGTGTTTTTAATGTTTTTGACGTTTTGGGAGTTCCGGACGTCCGTTTTGGACGTTCTTTAGTTCGTTCTGTGGGTTTTTGACCCTTCCGGATCCATTCGTGAGGGTCTCCAAGCTTTTTAAATTACGTAAGTGTGGATAATAATATACTATAAAGAAATTTGTATTAATAAATGATGGTTCTGTGAAAATATGTAATGTCTGAGTATGTATGAGTTGTTTTTATGACATGGTTGATGTTGTATGATGTGTATATGACTTAGTATAGCATTGGATGTACTTATACAATTTTAACATGGTACATTATTGATTCAAGAGGAATATCATGTGATTTAAAGTGGTTAGATTGAATATGAAAGTAAGATCTCTAGGTGAGATCATTTAGTGTTTAGAATTAATGTAAGAGGCTTTCATATGGGGGGTTATCCTAACACTCTAATGAATCTTTCAATCTCACTTAGAGAAGATTTAGTCAAGTGGTAAGAGTAGTAGGAGGTCCTAGTCTTGGATGCTTCCAGTATGGCCGAAGGTGAGTGATAACGGACTTACATTTGTGTGTGGTAGGGTTTAACCCATAGCAATGGCTTTGCAAAATAGTAGAGGCCACCACCAGTGCACAACCCGCCCAAGATCGACATTCATTCTAAGTCTAGACAAGTCTAGCTGTGTCACAACATGATAGGATGTTTCATTTGGTCACTTGTATGATGACAATTTCTATTATACGCTAATTGATAACTTGTATTCTTTTGAAACCTAGCTTACCCTTACTCTTGTGTGTGTTGTATGTGTGGTGCCTTTTTTTTTTGCGATGATCATCCAACCTTGGATGTGAGCAGAGGCGGATGATGAACCTTTGGAGCAAGCATTCGAGAATGAAGACTTAGCCCCTAGCTCTTAAGACCCTTTAGACGCATCTGTATTTTTAAATACTCGTAAACTTGTAAAAATTTTAAATTCTGCCTATATTTTTGGATGACTGTATATTTGATACTGTCACATGCTATTCCAACTATTTCCTCATACTATAATAACTTAATACTATTATATTGTATGTCCATATAATATTTGGGATGTCATATTAATTGTGTCTAAACTATTTAGAGTGTTTAATGCATGCCTAATAAATGTTAAATGATATAGAGTTCATAACAAAGCGTTTAATATGTTAAAAGAAAGTTAGATCGTCTAGGATACAATCTCACCAAACGTTATATTCTAAACGTTTTATAAGTTACTCAAAAGAAACAAACGCTAAACGCTAGTATTTATATCATGCCTAAACGCTTAGGTCATCTAACACTTTAATGCATGTACGTACAAGTACCCTTTTATCTGTTGTGTTGTGCTTTCTTTTTCTGTATAAGTCATCAACATTATCAAAAAGCCGGCTCAAAATCAGAAAAATGTTAAGAGATAGCTGGATATTCAAGGAATGTCTCTTACATGCTTTATGCCTGCTCTTTTCGTACGCTTAGCACAGTTTCTCTACCAAGACTTAACATAGCTTCTGACTCTACCTTAAAAGCTACTTTCCTAAAAGACAGTCAAAAGCTCTGAGTAATTGATCTTTTTTGAAGAAATCTATATAAAGAAGTTTACATGAAAAGAAGATGAGAACTTTTGCTATCAAGAATATTGCTACGCTCTCTACTCTATCTTTCTAAAAGCTCTTAAGACTTTTCTTGAAAATATCTTTTTACAAGTTTTTAGAAGTTCTTTGTAATATTTTATATCCTCTCTACGTGAGTTATCTTTTGTCTTTTAAGTTTTCAAAAACACCTTTGTTTTGTTAGATTCAGAAGTGAATTCAAACACTTGTAAAGTTTAACTTAGTGGAGTTAAACATTCTACATAGTTGGTCTAGTGTTGATACCAAGAGTGGTGAAACTCATCATATGGTTAATTTTGTAAACCAGGAGCGGTTAAACTCATTTTTAGTTGAATCCTTTAAAATTTTAAGCGAGAATCGGACGTAGCTCAATTTGAGTGAACCAGTATAAAGTCAAAGTGCATTTTTTCTACCTTTTTGTGTTTAAATTGTTTTCCATTCAAAGATTTTTGTAAGCCTAAGTGTTTAACTATTGTTGCAAACCGTCTAACCCCTGCAAGTAATATTAAACACTATTTGCGAAAAGTTTTTAAAACATAATTCACCCCCCTCCCTTTTTCTACTGTTTTCCTATGTTTCATATATGGTGAACTTGAATGGTAACTTCATGCATAAGACTCTTTAAGAAAGTAACGAAGAGTAGTCTTAATCAGAATGTCTCTAAGAGAGTAGCGGGAATGGTAACTCTGATTAGCTATATTGAAGGTAAACTTTGTCAAGAGAAGCTCTCAAGGAGAGAGTGATGGGAAGTAATACCTTTATACTCATCGGAGAAGCTCTCAAGGAGAAAGTGATGGAGAGTAATACCTTTATACTCATTGAGGAAGCTTTCAAGGAGAAAGTGATGGAAAGGAATACCTTAACATCATCGAAGAAGCTCTCGAGGAGAGAGTGATGGAAATTTAAACCTCAGTACTTCTTCTAGGAAACTCTCAAAAAGAATGATGGGAAGTGGATTTTATTAGTAAGGCTTGTGAAAAAATAGTGAGGATGATTGCCCTAGTGGTGAGAAATTGTTAATAAGTTGTGTACGAGAGTTATAGTAGAAACCTGGTTCATGATGTTGAGATCACTATTGGGTGTATTAATTACTGTGATGGTACGTTTTGAATATGAGGTGATATATTTTATGTAATGAAATGTTTTATGTGTTAAATTATTATTGAAGTATATTATCGATTGAGACATTTCATGTTTGTGTTAGCTCACCATTACTTATGTGTGATTGACTGTGATGATCATATCTTATACGCGAGTAGATGTTAGTGCAGGTGCTGATAAGGAGATGTGTTGGGACTTAGAGGGAACAATGTTATAGAAAAATGTTATGGATTAATGTAATAAAGTTTATGATGTCTTAAATAGTGGATCTATTTTATGGATTTAAGTAATGAAACTCTAATGGATTTGAAGTTTGAGAAATAAATAAATTTTAAATCTTTGGTTTCGTTAAAACATGGTACCATAGGAAAATTAAGTAATTAATCAAGAGAATAGTGACATCCTAAAAGGATTGTTGCATACATATATGAGAAAAGTCAACATCTTTCTCGTACAATTATTTAACGAGCTCGAAACCAAGAAACTTACTTTCAAGAGTATATAATAAAACATACTTGAAATTTTTCAAGAAACTTCATCCATTTCACATGGCTCTTGTTCAAGTTATCATACCCTTTCAATTACTTTAAAGATTCATGATCAATATGAATGACAAATTGTTTAGAAAAAAGGTAATGTTGTCATACTTGCAATGCCCTAACTAAAGCACACAGTTTCTTATCATATGTAGGATAGTTAATGACAACCTCATTTAGTTTCTCACTAAAATAAGTTATTGGGAGTCCCTCTTGCATTAATACAACTTATATTCCTATCTCAAATGCACCACATTCAATTGCAAAAGGCTTAGCAAAGTTAGGAAAAACAAGTATGGATGCATGTCTTAACTTATCTTTCAAAATAGCAAAAGCTTCTACCTGTTTTTCTCCCCATTTAAATGGTGCATGCTTCTTTACTACTTCATTTAAAGGTGCAGCTATGGTACTGAAATCTTTCACCAACCTCTTATAAAAACTAGCAAGCCCATGGAAGCTTTTCCCTCACTCACATTTTTAGGAGTTGGACATTCCTTAACTACTTTTATTTTCTCTTTATCAAAATGCACTCTCTTAGATTTAATAACAAATTCCAAGAACACGTGATCTTTACAAAATGATATTTTCCAAATTAGCATACGATCTTTCTTTCTCTAATTACATGCAAAACAAATTTCAAATTATCTATATGCTCGTCTAAATTTTTACTATACACTATAATGACATCAAAATAAAGAACTACAAATTTTTCTAAGAATTCTTTCAACAAATAATTCTTTCTAAGGTACTATGGGCATTTTAAAAAAAAAAGTACTTTCCATTCATACAATTCATATTTTGTTTTAAAAGTTGTTTCCCATTCATCTCTTTTTTAATCCTGGTATGATTATATAAACTTTTTAAATTTCTATTTTAGAGAATCAACAATATTCATATAATTCATAATGAAGATTATATATTAAAAAACTAAAAATAACTTTAAATTTTTTAAGAAAAAAATAACATTTTGTGTCATTTAAAATTGATTTAGTAAACTCTAATAACATCACAATTTAACTGAAATTTAATTTTATATATTTATAATATACTATATATATATATATATATATATATATATATATATATGTGGGTTTGTGATAACGGTTGAAAAACTGTTATTTTCATACTTAAATTTGACATTAAACACACCCTTTATGACTTAGAATTAACTTGAAATCATGCATTTTGCTTAAGTTAGAGAATAACAGAGTCAAAGTTGGTTTTCTTGGTTTTATGCTTGGTTTTCACCTGATTTTGTAGGTTTATTGAATGATTTGAAAGAAGGGTTGAAGTATCAAGGAGTTGCAGTGCAAAAAAGTCAACCAGAATGAAGAAAAGTCAATCAGTCATCTAGAATGCTGAAAAGTCAACCAGAGTGTAGTTTTGTGCCACAGGGAGCGTTGGGCAGTGAAACCACCGCCGGGCGGTGGACTCGGGACCATTTTTCATTGTTTCTCGCCTGGACACCACCGTCAGGTGCCATTTTGAGTGTCGCACCCACCGCCTTGCGATGTACTTTTGGGCCTGAGCCGATTTTTCTGTTATTTTTCTGAGTTATAAATAGAATTGCACGACCCAGAAGGGGTATCTTTTGACAGAAAGAGGCGCAAAAACACTCTCTTCACCCCTCAGAGGAGGATTTTGGATGCGGGAGCTCCAATCTATCAAATCTAGGGTTTATCTTTTCATTCTTTCCATTATTTTCATCTAGTTTCACCATGATTATGGTAAACTAAACCTCCATTATTGTTGGGAAATTGATGTAATCCTTTGAAACTCTTATATATTGAATTGATGCTTTATTCATATGCTTTTATTCATTAATTGTTAGAGTTTTTCCTCCATTATATTTGCCTGCTTTGTTTAAGACATTATTCAATAGTGTAATCTTTGATTCTATCTATATGGACACGTATGGGTAGGTCTAGACATGAGGGAATTCTCTCGGTAGCAATATTACCTACACATAAGGATAGGAGGACCGATTTCCTTAAGCTTCTATGCGAATTATGTAATGCATGATCGATTGCTAGGGAGACTAGACATAGTAAACTAGTAATTAGGAGTAGTCTCTTTTCACCAAGACATTGGGATAAGGGTAAATTAGGGAGTAGCGTTAACATTAATGAAGGAGTAGAATTCTTAGATATATGAGAGTAGATAATATGAAATCATAAACCCCAACAACATAATTCATTCATTCATCATTCACCTACGTTATTTTTTGGTCAATTGATCAAAACCTTTGCATGCATATTTAATTTTCGTTTTTGCATTATAAAAACCTAATTTTCGTTATTCAAGTATTAAATAATCAAGAAATCACATGAAAGTCTAGGCCTATGAGTCTCTAGGGAAACGATACTTGGTCTTACCACTTATTATTACTTGATACGATTCGGTACACTTGCTGGACCCTTAACTGTTTGCTAACGCGCGTACGCTGCTTTTTCAATTGGTACATTTTAACAATGTGTACCAGATTTTAGTAG